>PYSP01000086.1:0-127116 GCA_003049395.1 Pseudohalonectria lignicola | reverse complement strand
GCCGAGGGCTGGCCGAACGCGGGCGCCCCGAAGGTGCTGGGCCGCTGGCCGAGCGCGGATGGCTGGCCAAACGCCGAACCGCCGCCGCCGCCGCCGAGTGCCGACGGCTGACCGAAGGCGGATGTGCCGTCCCCGAGGGCAGAGGGCTGGCCAAAGGCGCTCGTGGGCTGTGCGGGCCGTCCGAAGGCGCTTGTGGGCTGCACGGGCTGTCCGAAGGCGGGGTTGCCAAAGGCGCCGGGTTTCTGGCCGAGCGCGGATGGCTGGCCGAGGCCACCGCCGCCTCCGAACGGAGCCGCGGCGGCAGACTGGCCTGCGTTGTTGTTGTTCGCCGCCCCGAACGGATTGTTCGCACCCTGCGGCTGCCTCCCAACGGCGAACATGCCCGTCATGTTGTTCTGCACCATCTTCGTCCGGTTCTGGGGGTTATTCTGCGAGTCGATGATGAACTGCAGCGCCGCGTCGGGGTTTTGCAATGCGTTCCGTATCTGGTTCTCTGATTCCCTGTAGAGACCCTCTATCTCGTTAAGCTGTTGGCTCCCCCAGATTCAACATTTCAGTTTATGGCACCTTTGATTACTATTATCGCGTCAGGTCTGGCAAGGCGACAACGTACAGCTCCTTGTGGGTTGCCCATCAGCACCCCTTGCAGGTGCATCAGGCGTACTTCCTCGAAGCTCTGTTCGCGTGGGTATCCCCCGAAGAGCTGCTCTGGCGCATCACGGCCGGGGCCGTAAGCTGAGAGGATCCATTGTGGTCTCTCCTCGGTGAGGTCTTTCACGAGCTGTTCCCTGCTGAGGCTGAATGGGAGGTCTTCCGGCCGAAATTATCACATGTCAGCAACGGGCCGCTTGAGGCATCCACGGTCGGTCGCGGAGCGGTTCGTGTATGGCGGGTTCGAGGGGATCTTCTTACCTTTGGAGAGAGGGTTGAAGGCGGAGAATCGATTCGCGCCCGGGTCTACATGCTCGAACTTGCAGGTGTCTGTCGTTCGAGGGTGTTAGCTGCGCCCTTATCAACCTTCCGGTCAATAAATTGCTTGCGATGCGCCTGGACAGTTAAATGTAGGGAAATTTGTACGTACTACCGTATCTGCAGTAGCCGTTGGCGTAGAACTTGCAGGGAGCCCGGGACATGTTGGACATGTTGGCGAGTTGGAAAGGTGCCTCTGGGAGGTACCTCAGCCGAGTTGGTTGGCAGACAAATGACTATGAGAATGGGTATGGGGAGTGCACGCTAGCATTCTTGCGTGTCTATGCTTTGTTTGTCGGGGTCCCAACCTTCTGTGCTGCACGGCAGCCTGCATGAAGACAAACAGTGGGTCCGCACTGACAAACTCACTGGGCAGTCACCATCACCTCTAGCTGAAAGCGTTCTCCTGCTTAAAATGCAATATTAAAATACTGACCCGTATGACGAATCAAGACTTCCGGGGAGTGAATTTCCTTCACTCGGTCGGAGTTACAACCGCTGGATTAGGCACCCCGATTTTTTTAAATACTTTACATCCTATTTGCCATCTTTATTCATCGTCATTGGCTAGGTATTTTAAGAACATCCTAGGGATGCGCCCGCGAGACATCCGAGCCGCTGCCTCGTTGAAAGCCATTTCTCCCTATCCTCCTCGCCTCCTCAGGCCAAGGAGCCCCTCACCATCGGAATCATCTGCCCTTGGATGAAGGACGGGCTTCTCCAGTCGGACCAGTCGTGGTTGAACAACCCCCACGCCTCATCATAGTCCTGCCTGCCCGACCTGATGTAATAGCTCCCCGCGTTGACCCAGATGAAGAAGCCGGCCTTCTGCGCGACCATGTAGCTGGCGATGCAGCTGGCGTACACGCCCTGCCAGGTGGTGGCGTCCATCTGGAAGCCATACTCGGTCAGCAGCACGGGGAACCTGTTGACGACGGTCGAGCTCGAGCTGTGCGCCTCGAACCCGTTCCTGTTCAGGTTGCCCTGCAGGCTCGAGCAGCTGCCCTGACTGTTCTCGTAGTTGTGCAGCTCGAGCACCAGCTTGTTGGCATAGCCGGGGAAGTCGGCGAAGGAGAACCTCCCCGTGCCGGGTGTCAGGGCCTCCCCCCTCACCACGGGGGTGAGGTACGTGTCGTAGTTCAGACCGGACAGGAAGATCAGCACGTCCTTGTTGGCGTCGTTGATGGCCTTGGTACCCTGCCTGATGAAGCCGTACCAGGACTGCCAGTTGTAGGTTGCCCTGAGCGCGACGGAGGAGGGCTCGCGCGGCTCGTTGCGCAGGGACATGCTCAGCAGCGCCGGCCACCTCTTGCCGTGGGTGGCCATGTACCCCAACCCCCGCACCCACTTAGCCGTGTCGAAGTCCCGGTCTCCCCACCAGGTATTACCGTCGTCGGCCCCGCAGCACCACATGCCCTTGGAGATATGGTTGTCGAGGTGGACATAGATCTGCTGCCGGGCGCATTCGGCTGCGACTGCGTCAAAGACCTTTCAGGGTTATTTCAAGGTGGCAATGGTCAGTTACAACACTTTCCCCTCTCTTTCTCTCTCTCAAGACCCTCTCAGTCTCTCCAGTCGGAATAGAGCACTCACTTGGAGCCGGGTCGTCTTGGCATTGAACTGTGGGTTCTTGGCGAGGAATTGGTTCAGGACTCGAGTGCCGTTGGTGGCTCCTAGTCCCTGAGTGAACGCCCGGTCGATGGGAATATCAGTCCCGCCGTTGGCGTAGATCTCGTCGATCATCTGGATCGCGTAGGTCAGACGGATGGCGTTCATTCCGAGGCTCTTGATCTTGGTCACGATGAACTCTATGCTCTGGTACTGCAGGCCTTCCGGGACCATCACCTCGCCGTGTCCGGGCCAGTTAGTCCCGGCATAGGTGACATTCCTGCCCGAGGCATCACGCATCCACCGACCGGAGGTGACGAGTGGTCCATTCGGCCATGCAGCCTGGCGTTCGACGGGTGGTGCCGCCGAGACGAGGGTGGTGAAAGTGGCTGCTACCGCGAGCACTGAGGACAGAGTGAGCCTGACCATCTTGGTGGGTAGCTTTTCAGGATATCTATCGGAAGTGATGGCCTGCTTTCCAGGGCAAACACAAGCTCGAGACTGTAGGACACGTCACCGTAGCACAGCACAACTACACCCCTCAGCCACTGGTGGGAAGAGGGGGCGCCCATTTTAAGTGCCCCGAGGCACCGACACAATTTCTTCTTTTTGCCTCAAAGAGACAAAATCACGGCACGTAATTCTATTGCTGCGTTTTCTCTTGCCCGTCGCGTCCGTCTTGCCCGTCTATAGAGCCATTGGGGCGTTTCCCATATTGCGCCAAGCCCCACGAGATCTCCCGCCCGTCGTCCCATCGTTTGCATCTTGGGTATGCGGGGAAGGCCTTTTAGGGGCAAGCCTCCGGGCCAGGTCTCCAAAACTAGATGGTAGCAGGTTACGCAACGGCTCCGGCATCCCCGTCACTATGTGCTTGTCATATGTTTGCTCCCTCCGCGGCTCCGACAGAATTTGGGGTGCTATTGGAAACAGGGGACTTGGTCTGAGGAGGTTGGTCGGGGTTGGAGTTATGGAGTTCCAAATCACCCCAACTCTGTGGTACAGTCTCGCAAATCTTATCGAGTCAAGTTCAGCCGAGAAGGGACGAAGTAGTTTGGCAGTGTGACCCTACCGGCCAGTGTCCCTCCCCGCATCGCATCGCATCTGCCGCATTGTCCCCTGCATTTAGAGCCGCGACCAAAGCTCCTCGCCCTAAAACGGCCTACCACTCAATCACACAGCGTGGATTTATGTCCTCTGGCAGTATTCCCGACTGTTCTCAAGATCACGGGCTGGCCTCTTGTCTCTGCGCCCAGCGTTCCCCTCCCACAAGACTCGGGCAACGGTACGGAGGCCAATTGGTGCGAACCTGACAATGGCTAGTCGGTCGTGAAGACGCAAAAGGTTGATTGGTGCGGATCATACCTGCAGACTGTAGGACCCTCACCCAATCGTCACCTACCTGGTCTTGTGTGCCGCCATACTTGTGATTGGAAGTATCGTTCGCCTAACCCACTCTCACCATGTCTACTTTCGCTCCGGGCAACGAATGGAGCTCCCCGACTGACCCGTCGCCTTCTCGACCAAGTCGTGAAGCCCCATTCGGTTAGACAAGGACACACTCGCCGTCATTGGGACCCGCCACGATGCGGTGCCCATGGCAAGCGTGATGACCGTCTGAACGATGGCCATGCATTTCATGTCCCCCTTACGTGATTCTCAAAATCGAACGCGGGGCGTACGGAGCCGAATCTCGACCTTATTGTTGGGTCTCTGATAGTTGCACATTTACAGTCAGCAATCACGTCCTATCTAGGTTAGAATCCTGCCCTCGGGCGCAGAATGGTCCGTCTTCATGGTAGCAGTCTTCGCTACGAAGAGAAGCCAAATGCTGGTCGTGCCTGGGGGGTCAACATTAGGCAGCCCCAAGTAGGTTGTATGTACGTTACAGACTCCCACTGCCTAGACCGAACTAGGTAGCATCGTGCCCATATCCAACAGCGTCACATCCCCTCCAGACATATTGATTGAGACCGCATGCTCGTCAAGAATCTATAGCTTCCCAGCATTGGTCGAGCCCATCCTAGTCCAAGTTGCAAGCGCACCCCAGAACACTACCTTCATACCATCCTCTCCTTGAACTCAACCAGCGGGCCTTCCTTCCAGCTCGTGAAAGTGTCCACGAGCTGGAACTCACCTGGCCGATGCCTCCCCCACTCCGCACCAAACTTGCCCTCGCTGGGGTCCATAACCCCGGCGGCCCTGCGCACGTCATATGAGAAGAGCAGCCTCGCCAGCGTGGTGGTCATCTCCACGTACGCCAGGCCCTTGCCGATGCAGCCCCTGGGCCCGATGCTGAAGGGGCAGAAGGCGGACTGCGCGGCCGCCACGTCGGCCTCGGTCACCGCGAGCCCGGCCTTGGACGGACGATCGGCGACGGGGGAGGAGGAAGGCGGGAACGTCTCCCCCACCACCCACCGCTCCGGCACGAACGCGAACGGCTCCGGGAAGTAGTCCCCATGGTGGTGCACCGCGTAGTGCGGCGTCCCGACCACGATGCCCCCCGGCAGGCGCTCCCCGTCGACGGATATCCCCCCCGGGAGCACCTCCCTCGGCAGCAGGCCGCCCACCGAGGGGGACAGGCGCATCGCCTCGTCGATGCAGGCCCGCAGGTAGGTCAGGGAGGAGGAGAGCCGCGACCCCTGCCGGATGGACTCGACGTCCGGGAACGCGGAGCGCACCTCCGCCGTGGCGCGCTCCAGGGCGCGCGGGCTGCGGACGAGGTAGAAGAGCGTCGCTGCCATTGCCGTCGAGGTGGTGTCGGAGCCGGCGATGATCCTGTTACTCTGACGTTAGCCTTTCTTCTTTTTCTTTTCCCTCTTTCTTCTTCTTCTTTTTCCCTTTCCTTCTTCTTCTTTTTCCCTTTCTTTCTTCTTCTTTTTCCCTTTCCTTCTTCTTCTTTTTCCCTTTCCTTCTATTCTCCCATTCTCTCTCTCTTTCGATGAGGATGGAGGACAGGGACAGGGGGGTAAAACGATGCTCACAGCAGGTTCGACTCTCCCCACAGCTCAGGCGTGCTGAACCCCTGACCCGTCTCCGGGTCTCGCGCCCGCAGCAGGTGGTAGAAGAAGTCGCGGCGGTCCGTGTCGTCGCCCAGCTTGGTGCGCTCGGCCAGCTGCGACCGGCTGTATGCCATGTAGCGGGCCCTCCCCGCCGCGATTCTGCGGAAGAGTACCTTGTCAAGGCTGAGCTTGTCGATGATGGGCATGGTTCCGCACTGCGCATGGCCAAACACACCATCACTGATTCAGCGCCTGCCAGAGGGTAAAAGCTGAGGAAGGAACGGGGATATGGAATTAGGGTGTGGTGGAGGTGTTTTCCTTACGATCAGGTGCCTCTGCGCAGCCACGCCGACGAGGTCGAGCGCGTATCGATTGTCCTCCCGCTCCAGCATGTGGAAGGCCTTCCCGAAAGCGAGGTCGCCCAGGATGTCCATGGCGAGGTAGTTGCACCAGTCGGCCATGTTCTTGGCCGGCGTCCAGCCTTTCCTCTCCGAGGTGGCGCCCTTCCCGAGCTCGGCACAGAACTGCCGCTCGTTGGCCAGGATGTACCTCTCCATCTCCCGGATGGCTCCGTCGGAGAAGGCCTGTGACAGGACGCGTCTCTTGCGGGCGTGCACCTCCCGGTCGCGCGTGTTGTGTGTGTTGGGCGCCGGGTGTACGAAGGCATCGTAGAACTCGGCCTTGCGCACGTTGGCCCGGAAGCCGTAGATGTCCTTCAGGGCCGTGGCACTGTTGACCGAGACGCTGTTGGGCCCGAAGCGGACAACACGGCCTGTTTGGTGGTATGGCCGGCCAGGTCAGTGAATGTTTTAAGAGAAGCTATATGATGGCCGGCCATCCCAGCGTAGCGTACCATATTTCTCATGAAGCCTCCAGAACTCAAGGTGACGGTCCCCTTTCCAGGCATGGTAAAGCTGGTGGACGTCCGATATCCTGGCGAGGAAAGGCCCCGGGTATTTTGCCAAGGGGTGGAAGAATAACCTGTACAACGCCAGACATGTGGTCTTGAGGGTGCTGTTAGAAACGACGGCCTGTCTGTGTAGCACGAGAAAGACTAGGTAGTGATGCGAACATGGGCGGCTTTGTTCAACCACTTACATAAACGAGTACCGTGGCGGCTAACAAGCCAACCCAGAACCATATGTGACTTAGATGGAATCCCGCCATTATTTGATTCAACCGCGAACTGAGGAAGATGTCGTCGGAAAATGCCTAACAATCAAGAAAATACATCTCGACTAAGCAGGGACGAAAAGATCAACGGCCAAAGCCATTAAATACGTAAACCATTTCTAAAAACAGGGAGCCATGAGTAAGGTAATGCCTTCGCGTCTCTGACTTGGCCGCCATCCGGGTAGGATGGCCCAAAGGGGGCCAGCGTTCGGCTTAACACGGCCTAAGACCACAAGCCCAGCTGCGAAAGCGTCGAATCGCCCTTTATCTCCAGCCCGCATTGAGCTTATCAAGGATTCCCCGCGAAATCCCTCTACGTCTGAGGTCTCTTGACCGAGCATGATGTCGTCACATTCCTATCCTGGAACGCACTTCGATGTCCACGAGGGTCCAGCTGATTATGGTTGAAGGTGCGGAGTGGGGCTACTCGATGTCTTTCATATCCACCCTGTCGGCTATCTTCGTCCTCTCAGGCGCAGGCTGCGGGGGAAATCTGGCGGGGGACTTCTAGCACCAAAATTTACCGACACCAGAAGGCAACTTCTTTGTTAGCTCCGCCTCGGCCTGCCGCATTCTAGATATCCCCAAAGGACAGGTAGTTAATAATCCGGCTGCCTTCCCCTCCCGGAATTACCATCCTGTAATCTTTCTGTTCCTGTCGGCGGTCCCGTTTTCTGACTGTGCCGCGCCGCATCACGTGACTGGCTCTTGCGCCGCCTCCTCGTCTTATCACCAACTTCCATTCCACATACCGCTCCGCCGGGAGGCCGTCCGTGACTCTGCGCCTCTGTACTTGATAACAGCCTGCCGTTCACAGCCACGGAGAAGCTTGGATCTTCTTCCTCGTTCCCAGCATTCTCACCATGGCAACCTTAGCCTTGTCGTGGGCTTGGGACGTGGTCGAGGACAACAAATTGATGCGATTGCTTTCCAGACAAGCCGCTCCCGGCTCAGCAGATGAGGAAATGTCTGCTACCAAGTCAGACAGGCAATCTCTAGAGCCTAGTCGACAGTCGATCTTGATTGGTCAGCACAAAGAGATATTGGCCAACCTAAAAAGGCGAGCGTACTGCTGACCCGGTATCTTCCCCACACGAGCTGACAAGGGCCACGAACACAGCTGGGGTTTCGTCCGGATTGGTTGTTGGACTAGACATGATTGGCGGTGGGACGGAAGATATGAAGGCCGACGGAGACCTTAGAGATGCAGCAGCCGCAGCCGCTGGCACCCGACGACGTCGCGCATGATGACGTCCTGGGAAGTAAGCCGGTAAACGGGCTGATCTATTCAAAAAGCAGCTGAGGTGAACAAAGACACAAGGTACGGTAGGGGGACTGCACAGCTGCTATAAAACCTAGTCTAGCCTCCTCATGCTGAGACGCACACACGCCGAGATGATTACACGACAACAATGGAAAAATACTATGGTACCGACCCTAGCCTGCGTGGCCAACCCCACCTCTCCCAGATGTGTCATACAACTGACCCAGCAGCCTCTGCAACTCATCATCGAGCTCCTCGGCGCTGGCCGACTTCGAAGCGCTATCAAAGTCAATTAGGGTCGCGTGGCCGTCGTGCACAAGAAAGTTGTGCTTATTAATATCCCCATGCCTGATCCCCAGCGTGTGCAGCTTCTGCAGGGTGCTCTGGCATAATACCAAGTCCTCCGCTGTGGCATGGCGGCAGCCCGACGCGGGCCCTTCGCCGCCGACGCGCACTATGATGAAACCGATGACCCTTCCCTGCTCAGCAATGTGGCCGAGAAATGCCGGGCCGATGTCGTGGTCCTCTATCCATTCGTACGCCGCCGTCTCCGCCTCCAGATGACCTACCTCCCATGGGAACCTGGCGAATTTTGCGACCGCGATGGCANGTACGCCGCCGTCTCCGCCTCCAGATGACCTACCTCCCATGGGAACCTGGCGAATTTTGCGACCGCGATGGCAGGGCCGAGGCGAGGACAGGTTGCTTCGTAGACGTTGGACTTGAGCTTGCGTCCCATTTGAAGCTCCAGGTGGTCGACCTGAACGGGGTGCCACAATTTGGTGATCCCTGGGAGCCGCTCCTTTTTCACGCTCTCAACGTGTGGCAGCCCGGTAGCGGCATCGCGGGAGACGCGGGCGGTGTTCCAGTCGCCAGCGGGAAAGGGTGGTAACAGAGAGATCAGAGTGGGCTCGAAGGACATGTCGTCGGGGTCATACAGGCCCCCCGAAATCGTAATGTACTTGACGAACTGATTGTCAACGAGGATGCGGAATTCGCTATCCTCGTTCGGGTCTGGATCAACGCTCGCATGGAGCAGCTTGTTACTGGGGCTGCGGTGCGTCATGTCGACGACTTCGGGCATGGTGAGTCAAGTCGTAAGGCGGTGCGGCGAAAGCTGAATGCAAGAGTTTGACGAGCGGGTGTGGGGACCACGGTGATGGGAAGTAGGCAGCCCTCTTCATCGACGTAGATGGTCTCGTATTAGGCGACCGACTTCGCAGACCGTGTCTCGAAATCTTTACTAGTATGGTGTGACTGGGTCGATGGCACCTTGGCGGGCGCTTACCTGGGATGCCGCCTTATGGATTGGCGCTGTCAGGCGGTTTAGTGGTCGGGCTTGGTATTGATATCACATGGTGGACGCAGCCTATGCTCTCAAGAGCATCGCTGGTGGCGCCACTTACCCTAAGTTTCGCCGCTTTAGAGATGTCGCGGTCGAGGGCGCGGCTGCCAGGGACTTATCCGCCGTTCCTAATATCGATTTATCACGTCGCGGTGGTCAGCTTGCTTGAGTCGCTTCTCTACTGGACGACTTGCTGGCAAGGAGAGGAGGGGGATGGGGGATACTTACACGGTAGATGGCCGGGAAGGTGAAGCGCCTGCCGAGAGGCGAGGAGGCGCCACCGTATCCGCCAGGCTGGTAAGCAAGACTGACCGCGATAATCTAGAATTAGCATCCACGGCAGCGTACGTACCAAAAAGGAGCCAGTGAGTATGGACATAGTGCAAATAATACACTTGGCTATAATCACAATATAGAAGTGCGTTAGCTTCGTCGGGTAAGATTGTGGGAGCTACTCGATATAATGAATCTATAGTAGCGCTTTCGAACATGGCTGGATCTAAATATTTATTAAGCCTCTGGGCTGGCAGCACTTCCTCCTCATCTAGGCTTTGACCGTCTTCCACTGTGAGACGAATGATTTTGCTGTGCCCCATCAAGGTCGCCAGGGCGCTGGCATACCCGCTTGTCGAGAGCAGGTACTGTGGACTCAGGGACTGTGTGACATACACACGAGCCCCCAGGCGGGTACACCCCTCAGATGTCCCACGGTCCTGAAAATGGGGCACTTCTGGACCCAAAACGGGGACTCCTAACACCCAGCAACACATGCTTTCTTTTGGTAATGCACTCCCGTCGTACTCTTATGTAGGTAGATACATGCAATTGGTTGCTTAGTATACAACAAAGGGGGAAAACAAAATAAAAAACCCACACCGTATCACATAAAGTCCCACCTATTACAAATGGTTACCAACCAATCGAGCTGCCGCAACCTCACCATACCCCAAAAACTCAGGCCGCCCCATTCTAATAGTTGTAATATCTCGGCTCGTCAAAGACGTGGTACCGATGGCCCCTCACCCCCTCGCCGCGGAACAGGGCCGGGAACCGCCAGCCCTCGGGGACCTGGTCCTCCTGAACCCTGCTATTCCTCGCGTCCGCATCCAGCTCCCACGCCCTCGACGCCTCGGGCGAGCCCGACTCCGGCACGACGAACTTGGCCACCTGCAGCTCTGTGTCCGTGATGGTGCTCCGGCTGATGCGCGCGTACCCGACCCTCCTCAGGCCCTTGAACAGTATGTACTCGCACCACCGGTCCCAGTCCGACGGGTCGACGTCGTGCATGCCCGACCGCCCGCCCACGTACGTGTTGTAGTTGCCCTCGAGCGGCCTCGTCACCAGGTAGCTCAGCAGGACCGAAGGGCGCGGGCTGTCGCCCATCAGGCGGGCCATGTACTCCGACTGGAGCCTCCTGTCCTCCGGGTCCTCCTCCTGGCCCGAGTGGAAGACGAAGACGTCCACCTCGGTGCCGTACACGTCGAGAGTGGCGTGGATCGCCGGCGCCAGCTCCCCGACCGGACTGGGCAGCAGGTGGTGCGTCGAGTTGAGGATGGGGAACTTGGAGAGCAGCGCCGCGCCCCACGTGTGCTTGTTAGGGCCCGGCCCGTAGTCGACGTACATGCCGAGGTCCTCGGCCAGGTACTGCGTCGAGTCCCGGTTTCCCATGATGATGCGCTGCTGGTCCGACTCGAGGAGCCCGACCACGTCCAGCTCCGCCTCCTTGATGAGGTCGCGCATCCGCCGCTCCGAGCTCCACATGTTGTTGTCCAGGCTGAAGTGGATCGTCCAGATCCCCGCCGTCATCACTCGCTCCGGCTTGTGGTAGGGCTTGTAGTCGTTGGTCGGGAAGCGCATGAAGGATGCGCAGAGGAAGAGCACATTCAACGCGCCCAGCACGCTGATGTACTGCCTGCGGTGCTCGACCGTGATGCGGGGCGTCTTATCCTTGCTGCCTCCGCCGTTGCTGATGCCGTTGCGCTGCTTGGTCCTGAGAGAATTGAGATTCCACACCCCGCCGCCGATGAAGAGCATCATCGTCATCACGACCCAGTCAGTGTGCTCGCGCACGAGCGGCCCGCCGGGGACGAAGGCGTAGGCTACGACCCAGACGTGGAAGAGGACCAGGAAGTTGTAGACGAGGAATCCGAGACCGAATGTTAGGCCAGGCGACCGCTTCGCTGCGTTCTTGACGAGCGGTACGGCGGCGGCCATAAGGTAGGTCGCGAGGGTGAGGGCCCCATAGTACCCAAGCCAGTGAGGGTAGATCGTCACCACGGCCGCCCCGACGCAGCCGACCCCATATGCAGACCAAGTACTGGCCAGGCCAGGCCGATAGACTCCGAGCAGAATGCCAGCAGTCATGGCAAAGACGGTATAATAGGCAGAGGTGTTCGAAGTGGGGCCGCGGATCGGGTATCCATCCCAGACCCAGAGGATCATGGTGCCCGTGTCGGAAAGCATTGAGTGGAGGGCGAAAAACAGCCCGCCGAGGCTGAACCCGGCGAGCAGCTTGGACCCGGACTTGAGCTCAGACGCCCCAGTGTGGAGGGCCCCCTTGCGGGTGAACCGCAACGCAGCCCAGACGCCCAAGACCAGCCCTGTGACGTTCCAGCCGCCGTTCTCGGCGTGCATGATGGGCCAGATGGGGTTGTTTGAGTGGTTGGCGAACTTGACGATGCTCGAGAGCAGCAGGCCGACCAGGAGGGACAGGACCCTGAGCTCAAGGCGACCCTCGTGCACCGACTCCGAGTGCAATGTAGCAATCCAGGCCAGACACTGCATGCCCAGCCCGAAGCCGATAGTGCAGAGGCGGCGGACCTGATCCTTGACGAGGAAGGCTAGGAGCCCAGTCAGGGAGAGGAGGTGGAAGAATCGCTGGTTGTTGATCACCAGCCTCTTGAACGGCCCGATGCCGAGCAGGAAGGGGGAGACAGTGCACATGATGAAGGCTTCAAATCCTGAGATACCCATGTACCAGAGAGGGAAGTCTGCTTCGGCGGTAAGTATCAAGCACCTGTATGGAGAAGGAATGCTATCAGGGCGTCGAGAAAGACCTACACCAGACGACGACGCCCAAGCTGGTCAGGATGGACCAGAATACATACTATGCCGCCCGTCAGTCTCAATTCTTATGGCATGGGCGCATGTAGGCCATGAGAAGATGGATGCTACTTACCCCGTGGTAAACATCAGCCGCTATGTCGAGCGCGTCAGACTTGGTGATCTTGGTGTTGAATGCGCCTGCGGTGATCTTTTCCTTTCTATGGGATGACGTCAATTACGGGTTCCTTCTTCCTTAATGCCCTCCATGGGGTTGCAGAAGTCCCCCAGTCCCTGCTGGATTACACTTACTCCTTCTCAAGGACAGCTGCGTGCTGAGGAGACACGTTTGCACTAGAGGAGACAAGGGGAGTTTTTAGAGTACGTTTCATATTTATTGGACCAAAGTACCGCGTTGTACTCGACTGCGTCTTTCTCCCTGCCGGACTTCGTCATGAGGGGAGCCACTTCACGTACCCCTGGCTCGCTCCCTTCACATCCCTGATGATCAGTTCGAATGAGTCGAAGTCCAGCGCCGTTACGGCATCGAAGCCGACGTCGAACAGGATCAGGGCCCACTCGAAGAAGGCATAAGTTGTATACGCTGGGCGCAGGGTCTGGGATCAGAATCCTACCAGTGTCTTTGTATAAGGAAGACTGAGGCTCATGGCCAGAAAGAAGGGTATCGGCGCTGAAATGCTCGCGCGGGGCGAACTCACCTCCAGGCACCCGGTGGACCTTGTGCTGTATGAAAAAGTATACTAGCGGCACCAATGTGCCAAAGAAGGCGCTGCAGAGGTACTTCCTGTATTTTATTGCCTTCGCGTTTGGCGGGCTCAGAGCGATGCACCCGGCGGTCCAGGGGATCGTGGCCACAATGTACGAGATCATGAGGATGTCGTGCCAGTCGTGGTCGTCCGTCGAGGTGATGTAGGTCCAGCCGCCGCATGTGAGGGTTCGGAACACGCCCATGGCAGCGACGAGGGCCGGGAGCTTGCGACCCGGCCGGCGGGTGAGGAGGTAGAAGAGCCCGACGAGTGCGAGTCGGGGCCCGGAGGTGAAGGCAATGAAGAGCATGAAGACGGAGCGCTCCGGGTAGCGGTCGCCGATGGTCGCGGAAACCGAGGGGAACCACTCGTCCGGATAGCCGTACCACTCATTCTGTACGATCTTGTGATAGTGAAGGGATAGGCCCACGATCAGGGCGAAGACGAAAGCGGCTGTAATAGCAAGGGTTGGCATGGAGACTGAGGTTAGCGGCGTCGTCACAGCGTGGGTAATAATCTAGGTAGGGATTGGAGACGCGGCGGGAGAGAGAGTAAGGGTAACTGCGTACAGTAGGCAAAAACGGTGTGCGCCCAACTGACCCATTGGCCATTGAACGACAGGAGCACGCCAGCATCTTTGTCCTTGTATTTTGGAGGCGCCATGTTGGGGAGCTATGTTCGAATCGGGGAGCCCTCCAGGCAGGGATCGAACGGCGCTCCCATGAGACGGCGGGACGGGAGAAAAGAAGGGTGCGAAGTTCGACTGTGAACACTATAGACAAGAAATGTAAGAGAAACCCAAAGGGGAAAAACAAGGCAAAGTAAATGAGTGTGACAAAAAGAGGTTCGTGCTTGGCACAGTGTCCTTCTCAAAGACGGACAGAAAGCTTACACCAAACTGCGTGTTGGCAAGAACATGTCTATTGCATCGCTTGATGATCCCTGTAGTTTTCGGGCTACTCGGGGAGTTGAAAGGTGCCTTACACGTGACATTGGTATCTCTGTTCGGACATGGAGCTTATCGATAACGCTGGATGGCGTCACGCGTCTCGGTATCTTCCATAGAGGTATCGTTAGGGTTCCCCTGAGCCCTTGCGCTTCCCACTTTTGACATGCCATTTGACAGCGATGCCGAGGACCGAGGTTTCCGACCGAAATGAGAATCAATTCTCGTCAAAGTCCTGATAGCATCACAAACAGGACGCGTTGTGCACTCCTGTAGTAGAGAGACGCGTGGTTGCCTGGTGGCGCGATTATTTGGTGAACCATCAAGTCTTCAATGTAGGTACCTGGCCACGACTAGAAACCTTCGCTTCCAAGTTACACTACGAAAGACCGCAGCAGACGGTGCAAGAAAGTCGCGGGGTGGGAAAGATGATCTGTGTTGATTAAGGCGCGCGCTAGTGAGGAACGACTAACACACAATTGAGGCTATACTTGGACTGAAAGCTATACAAGTTGTCGTTGGAAGGAACCGCCATATGAAACGTGATGTAATGCAATCTAGGTGCGAATAACGCTTGAGAACCAATCCCAAATTCGAAAGCTCGGCCTGAAGTCAACAATCCAGACTGTGGGGCTGTTATTCGTCTTCAGAAACAATCTCGGTCTTTCGGTCGTCATAATGATGCCGATGGCGTGACCCTCCGCCGCGGGACGAGCACGGCGGCGCCTGTCCGCACCCATGCCCATGCCCCTGCCAATGGCCACCACTACAGCCGCCCCCTCCTCCGCCTCCCTCGCAGCCGCCCGGGTCGCCTCGGGGGCCTGGATCGCCCCTCGGCCCCCGATCACCCCGCTCGCCCCTCGCCCCGGTGTCGCCGCGAGGGCCCGAATCCCCCCTCGGGCCGGTGCGGCCAGGGGGACCAGGACAGCAGGGCGGCGGTCCGTGACAGACGGCGTAGCCCGGGACATGGCCGGGACAGCAACCGCCGCCGCCGCCGCCGCGACAGCTGACACCCCCCGCAGGACCGGGCGGGCCTGGCCGACCTGGAGGCCCAGGCGGACCGGCAATTCCATGTGTCCCGTGTTGCCCGGGGGTCCCAGGCAGTCCCTGGGCACCGGGCATCCCCTGAGGGCCGCTCGGGCCGGGAGATCCGTCGCGCCCAGGACGGCCGGCGGGGCCCGGCTCGCCCTGCGCCCCCTTTGGGCCGGTCTGCCCCGGAGCCCCGTCCCGACCCGGCGGGCCTGGCCTCCCGGTGTCCCCTTGGAGACCCCGAGGGCCCTGGACGCCCTGGGGACCCTCTGCGCCGCGCGTTCCCGCAACCCCCTGGGCGCCTGCCGGCCCGGGCTGGCCCTGTGGACCGGCGGGTCCCGGCTGCCCGGCTGGTCCCTGGGGCCCTGGGAGGCCGACGCCGGTGTCCCCCTGCAGCCCCTGTGGCCCCATGGGGCCCTGTATTCCCGGGACCCCCGGAACGCCTGGCGGCCCAGGATGACCCCGCTTGCCCCGACACCGGGAGCACCGATGTGGGGGGCACTTGCCCTTGTGATCTGGCTTCCTCTCTGCACAACAGCCGCCGGCGCCCCAGCCCCCGCTCAAGCGTCGGCCACGGCGGCGGTAGCAGAGGAACGCAATGAGTAGGAGCGTCAGGACGGTCAGGATGACGACGACGACGATCACGGCGGTCTCGGTTGTGCGGTCGGGCTGGGCTGGAGCGGCGGCGGCTGCGGGCGCCACGGTCGTAGTCGCGGCTGCCGCTGCGCCCCCACCGGCTCGGGTGGTGATGGTGCCCAGGAGGATCGTCGTGTATTCCGTGTAGGAGGCCCGAGGTATCGTCAGGGTGACATAGTGGTAGACCTCCCCACCCCCAGCCGCCGCGAGTTGCTGCGGCGTGAGGACTGTTGGGGGCTCTGTTGGGGCAGGAATAGCCGACGACACAGCTGTCTCACTACCGCTCGTGGGGATGAACATGATTACAGTGTCTCTGAGTGTCATGAATAGGTGGCAGGACCGCGTTTCTCAGTTGGTCGTCTCGCCCCTTCTGGCATCTGCGCGCAGAAGGCCCGGACAGTAGAAAAGAGCCCTTTGCCCCTCGGGAGGGTGTGCAGCACCGTGCAAAGAGGGGGACGGCTTGCTACCTTGAGAACGGCAGAGGTGGGCGTGCCAGCCTGTTTTTCTCATTGCAGCAGACCCGAGGGCACCCTGCTGGCCACAGCCTCAAACCCCTCCCCGCGCTTCCTTCATCCCTCTCTCCAATCCTACTTCCCCCTCATTCTCTATCTTGCGCAGGCTGAAGATGGCTCACGCAGGCCAGGGTAGGCCAATTGAGGCGGCCACGTCTGCTGGCAGGACGTCGGCGGCAGGATGGTGTGCACACCATCACCGCCTCGCAGTTGCAACCCACACAGAACAAGCAGAACAGTTGATAGCAGACTGCTAAAATGCAGTGACATAAGCTCAGCTGCCTCCTGAGCCCGCTACCCACGAACCCGCGCCCATACTGAGGAGGTGGTGTGAATGGTGTCGAGTGTGGGTGGAGCAATTGGCCTCTCACTTGTGACGGCCGTTTGCCCGCAGCTTTGATAATGCAGGAGGCTCACCACGGGCGTGACGTGATACGACCATCTTCCTGATATGGTAGAGACTAGGGTGCTCCTGGGCAAATAAGAGAAGTGCCACAGTGACACTGCATGCCTGGCGGGGACAACCGACAGGTCGAGCTTCCATCTCAATATGGGAATGTGCTGTTCTTTGACTGTTATTTTGGTTCCGGAGCCTCGCACAATTGTGACTTGGCCCGGCGAGCCTGGGCGAGCTGCCTGGTTGCTCGAACAGAGAGCTAGATAGCGGGGTTGCAGCATGCCATCTGCCAATGATTGGTGAATGCTGAACTGCAGTCTGTAGATTGACGCCAACGACTAACTGCTTGTCGACGCCCAGCCATTCCATCGCTTCCACTGTTCCTGGTGGGGGCCTTCGGGGTGGTCTCTGCAAGGGGCCAGGGAAATGATACGGAGAATCAGGTTGGATCAAGGCAAGGCCTGTTATAGAGCAGATCCTGTCATCCTCGAGAAGCCGGCATATCCGTTGCAGCCAAAGAGGGGACGCGGGGGGGGATGGGGGATGACAGAGGGTCGATGAAAGATGATGATCAAGATTAACAGAGAATGGCCAATCGCAGTGGTAGGATGAAAGTATTGAAATGGTTTGGATGCAGGTGCCCGGGGACAAACAAGTTATTTTGGACCGGACTAGTTGAGCTGTTTCTCCAGAGACTGGACTCGAAAGGCAAAACCCAAGTCCAAACGCCATCGCTATGCAAACACCCGAGATTACCAGATAAGCGAAAAAGGGGGAAGAAAAACCAGAGTGTGAAGTACAAAGGCACCTAGCAGGTGGTGGCCAAACGGGACGCGTACTCGATAGCGGCTAGTACGGGAGTTATGACAGGGAGGAGGGGAGGAGGGAGGGGAGTCAAAAGAGAGGCAGCACCAATTGGTGCCAGTGGAAATGGGGGCAGGCGGGAAGGCAGAATGGAGTGTAAGTAATGGTATTAGTGCGAAATACCTTGAGTAACAAGATAACTGCCTACCTCCTAGTCCCAGGAGGTATTAGGCAGGTAGGTACCTAGTTAGGTACCTGTCGAATGGCGACCATAATCATTGCTCGGCTATGACCCAGATGCTGGCCACTAGCGAAATGCCTGGCTCTGCCCAAAGGCATCCAAATGGGCACGCAACTTCTCATCGCCCAGCTCGTCGTATCTGTTCGTCGCCACCTTCCTCATGATCCACGTGTCCTTGGCACCCTTGAGCCGCCTACCCTCCCCGACGGTGAGGAAGTCCTCAAACCAGTCCTCCTCCTCGTCATCAAGCGGCAAGGAGACCAGCGTGCGGGTCCTCTCGGCCCGCGTCTCAAGCGCGTTATCGTCGTGCACGGACTCGACTAGTTTGTTGAACAGCAATTGTCTCGAGTGTGACGGGTGTGCCCTCGAGAACCAGAAGGCCTCAGCCACGCTGGTCCGAGCCATGGCCCCGAAGAGGAGCTCCAACGCCTGCGATGTCTTGAGAATCGGCTGAACTGTGTGGTAGTATGCCAGGGCCCAAGTGTAGTCGTTTGGTGGAGCGTGGCGGACCAGGACTGTGATTATGTCGTCGGCGAACTCGGGTATCAGGGAGGGGTGCGCGAGGTACTCTAAGGCGACCTGACCATCACATTCCAAGCTTGTAAGCTTCCTAAACTGAGAGCAAGTGAATGCGGGCAAGGTCTGGCTTTCGCGTATTCAGGGGTGTCATACAGGAAACTGCTGGCGGTCCATGTGCCAGAGCCCTTTCATGAAGATCTGGTACGGCTTTGGGACGCCGCTCCTCTCCGCAAATCTCTCGGCCCGCTGCGACCGGACGCCATGGATGTCGTCGTGATCAAGTAGGAGGTAATAGAGCACCGCGAGCTTATGGTGTGTCGACATCTTGCTCTGGCACACCATCTGATATAGCTCGTGGAGCCCATGGTCGCCTCTTGGTGGATATGCTTTAGCTGCCAAAGAGATGCTTAATTAGAACTAGGGACTTGATACATAGGAGTCCATCGGGATCAGCGGTATGGTCTTCCCACCTTTAGCCACGCCCAAAGCCTTTAAAACACGGTCGATGAACAACACCCCGTTGAAACCTTTGCGGTACGACTCGATCTCGCGGACCAAGTCTTGGGCATACGGCGATTCCAGGTCGGGTTGGAAGACTTGGTGGAACTGGGTATAGTCGATAGAAGCCATACTGCAACTATCGGCCGTGAGGCCGGAACTAGGTGGTGAGGAGTTGGTGTGCGTCTCTCAGATCGGTGCGTCTCTCAGATCGGACATTCAGGTACCAGTTGAAACGATGCTGTACAGATTGGGTCGGGCTGCGAGTTTGCGACGCTCTCAATCCCTGTCACTTAGCGCTGGACAAAGCTCCGAGCTTTGGCAGCCAAGGGACAAGTTTATGAACCTAGCGCACTAATATATACCTAAAAACCCCACAATGTATGCATCAATCCAGTGTCTGTTAAGAGTGGCCAAACGCGAAAACACGTGGCGTCGTGGCGGGTGTGGCTTGTTTGTTTACATTCGCTCACCAAATCGGACCAAAATCAACAGTGGGGATGGTCGCCAGAGACAACATCGCAAACCCAATCGCGCACCTAAGATAAATGCGACAATAATCACTTTACCAACACCTCATTTCACGCAACTTTTATTGTTCTACGCTTTGCGCCTTTTCCCTGCCATCTCCACTTGCTTTGACTATACAATGTCTACCCGCCCTACTCGGCGGGCGGCCGCAAGCCGGCGCGCCGTCGTCGAAGATTCCTCTGATGACGAGATCGCGAACGCCACCAAGGTCGCAGATGATGACGAGGAAGATTTCACCCCAGCACCTGCGCGTTCTCCTCGCAAATCTGTCGTCGGAGGGGCCAGGCGGAAGACCATCGACCCAGAGGCAGCCGCAGCCACGTCGACAGCCGAACCGAAGCGGCGAGGACGACCGAAGAAGAGCCTTGCTCCGGCCGAGGAGCCCACTCAGGTGTTTGACCCTGATGAGACGGCAGCGATGGTTACCGAACCACCCCTTGCAGCTAAGAAGGCATCACCACGCAAGAGGAAAAGTGTCGCACCGCGAGCCATCAAGAAAGAGACAACACCAGAGGCCCCGGCTCCCGCTCTGACCACCCCCAAAGCAACACCCAGGCCAACAGCATCCCCCAACACGTCTGTCCTATCCAGCACCCCACTCGGTGACATCACCAACTCGAGTGTGAACGAGCAGCGAAGGCCATCCGACGAGGTGACAGCCGCCATTAAGCCGATCAGGGCAATGGACACGATCCTCGAGAAGCCAATGGACATTGTGCTTAAATCGCGTACCATGATGGTGCCGGTGATCGAGGACACGACGCCTAAGGCGCGCATCGTCATAACCTACCTCATCCTCACAAATTTCAAGAGTTATGCTGGGAGGCAGGAGGTCGGCCCTTTTCACGGGTCATTCTCCTCGGTCGTCGGTCCCAACGGGTCCGGGAAGTCCAACGTCATCGACTCCCTCCTCTTCGTCTTTGGTTTCAGAGCGAGCAAGATGCGCCAGGGAAAGCTCTCGGCGCTGATCCATAACTCTGCCCAATACCCGGATCTGGATCACTGCGAGGTCTCGGTCCACTTTCGGGAGGTCATGGACCTGCCTGGCGGTGGCCATGAGGTGATAGCCAACTCGGACCTTGTCATCTCACGCAAGGCGTTCCGGAACAACTCGAGCACGTACTACATCAACGGCAAGACGTCAAACTTCACGACTGTGACCACGCTGCTCCGGGAGCGGGGGGTCGATCTTGATCACAAGCGCTTCCTCATCCTGCAGGGTGAGGTAGAGTCCATCGCCCAGATGAAGCCCAAGGCTGGCAATGAGCACGAAGACGGTCTGCTTGAGTACCTGGAGGACATCATCGGGACTTCCAAGTACAAGACGCCCATCGAGGAGGCCGCCACCGAGGTCGAGACGCTCAATGACATCTGCATGGAGAAGAGTGGGCGCGTCCAACACGTCGAGAAGGAGAGGAACAGCCTCGAGGACAAGAAGAACAAGGCGCTGGACTACATCCGCGACGAGAACGAGCTGGCGATGAAGCAGGCGGCGCTGTACCAACTCCACATCAAGGAGTGCGAGGACAATGTCGCTGTCATTGAGGAGGCAGTGACCCAGATGAAAGCCCAGCTCGACGTTGAGCTCGAGAAGCACCACGGCAGCGAGCAGATCATCAAGCAGCTGCAGAAGACCTACACCAAGAGCAGCAAGGAGTTCGAGAGCCAGGAGACGGAGGCGCAGAACCTGATCAAGGAGATGGCCAAGTTCGACCAGGAACGCGTCAAATTCGAGGAGAAGAGGAAGTTCCTCACCGACAAGCGCAAGAAGCTCGAAAAAGCAATCACAAACTCGGAGAACTCGGCAGCCGATGCAGAGCAGACCATTGAGCAGTGTGCCGAGGAGATTGAGACTCATGGCCAGGAAATCATCACTTTGGAAGAGCAGGTAAAGGAGGAGGAGGCCGAGCTCGCAACCATCAGGGACAGCCTCAAGGGAAAGACTCAAGCTTTCTCCGATAAGATCGCCGCAAAGCAAAAGTCCCTCGAGCCCTGGAAGGAGAAGATCAACCAGAAGCAGTCTGCCATCGCCGTTGCCGAGAGTGAACTGGTCATCCTCAGGGAGAAGGCTAATGCTGGCGCTGTCGCTCTGGTGGAGATGAAGGCCAAGATCCAGGCGATCGAAGACGGCCGGGCTGCCAAGGCCGCAGAGCTCAAGGAGTGCAAGGCCGAAATGGTCAAGCTCGAGAAGGAGGCCAAAAGCGTGGAGCAGGAACTCGAGTCGCTAGCGCAGCTGGAGCCCAAAATCCGCGCAAAGGTGTCCAACGCCAGGCAGAAGGCGGACGAGGCCCGGTCGAGCCTGGCCCAAACGCAGACCCAGGGCAACGTGCTCACGGCGCTGATGCGCATGAAGGAGTCCGGTCGCATCGACGGCTTCCATGGGCGCCTCGGCAACCTGGGCACCATCGACCAGAAGTACGATGTGGCCATCTCCACCGCCTGCGGCTCCCTAGACAACTTCGTCACAGACACTGTCGAGGCCGGCCAGCAGTGCATCGAGTACCTACGAAAGACCAACCTCGGCCGCGGCAACTTCATCTGCCTTGACAAGCTCCGAGCCCGGGACCTCTCGCCTATCGAGACGCCGGAGAATGTACCACGCCTGTTCGACCTCGTCAAGGCCAAGGACGACAGGTTCCGTCCGGCCTTCTATCACGCGCTCCAGGACACCCTCGTTGCGAAGGACCTCGCCCAGGCGAACCGTATCGCCTACGGCGCCCGCAGATGGCGCGTCGTCACCCTCGCTGGCGAGCTGATCGACAAGTCCGGCACCATGTCCGGCGGCGGCAGCACCGTCAAGAAGGGCCTCATGTCGTCCAAGCTGGTGGCCGAGACGACCAAGGAACAGGTCTCCAAGTTTGAAGAAGACCGCGACTCCCTCGAGCAGAAATTCACCGAGTTCCAGGACCACCAGCGCGAGCTTGAGTCGCGTCTGCGGGAACTGAAGGACCGCATCCCCGCCCTCGAGACCAAGATGCAGAAGATCAATCTTGAGCTGGAGAGCGCGGCCAAGAACCTGGCCGACGCGCAGCGGCGGATCAAGGATCTGAGCAAGGAGCACCAGCCTTCGCAGTCCGACGACAGCCGCGTCGTCGTGTTGGAGAAGGAGGTGGCCAAGCTCAATAAGGAGGTCGAGAGGCTTCACGGTGAAACCTCGAGTGTCGAGCAGGAGATTAAGTTGCTGCAAGACAAGATCATGGAGGTTGGCGGCGAGAAACTTCGTGCCCAGCGTGCAAAGATCGACGCGCTGAAGGGGGAGATCTCCAGCCACAGCGAGGAGCTGTCCGCCGCCGAGGTCAAGAAGGCGAAGGCGGAGAAGCAGAGGGTCAAGCTGGCAAAAGACAATGCCAAGGCCAGCAAAGACCTCGAGGCGGCCAACGTGGACCTCGAGAGGCTCGACGAGGAGATCCAGAACCAGGGATCCAAGGCCGAGTCGCTCAGCGCCGCAGTCGAGGAGGCCCAGGAGTCCCTCCGGGGCAGGAAGCAGGAGCTCTCGGAGCTGAAGTCTGAGCTAGACGAGAAGACGGCAGAGCTGAACGCCACCAGGGCCGTCGAGATCGAGATGCGCAACAAGCTCGAGGAGAACCAGAAGGTGCTGACCGAAAATGAGAGGAGGCTGCGGCACTGGGACGACAAGCTCTCCAAGCTGGTCCTTCAGGATGTGGACGACCTCACGGGCGGGAAGCCTGCTGCTGCTTCGTCGGCTGAGGACGGCGAGGGCCAGACCACGGAGACTGCTGAACAGGCTAAGGAGCGCTCAGGCGACTCCTTAGCTAACGCGGACGAGGAGGGTGAGGATGAGGATGAGGATGAGGATGAGGACGGAGAGAGTGAGTCAAACGAGACGGTTATCAAGGCTCCCGCCCCGTCCGCCTCCACCCGTAAATCGGCGGTCGGCCGGCTCCAGATCCCGCGATACACCAAGGACGAGCTGGCGGACATGAACAAGGCCACGCTCAACGCGGAGATCGCGGCGCTAGAGGAAAAGACGCAGAACGTGAGCGTGGACCTGGGGGTGCTGGCCGAGTACCGGCGGCGGGTGGAGGAGCACGCGGCGCGGAGCTCGGACCTGACGTCGGCGGTGACGCAGCGGGACGCGGCTAAGCGGCGGTGCGACGACCTGCGGCGGCTGCGGCTCGAGGGCTTCATGGAGGGGTTCTCGACCATCTCGCTCCGGCTCAAGGAGATGTACCAGATGATCACGATGGGCGGGAACGCGGAGCTGGAGTTGGTCGACTCGCTCGACCCCTTCTCGGAGGGGATCCTCTTCAGTGTGATGCCACCCAAGAAGAGCTGGAAGAACATCAGCAACCTGTCGGGCGGGGAGAAGACGCTGAGCAGCCTGGCGCTCGTCTTTGCGCTGCACCACTACAAGCCGACGCCGCTCTATGTTATGGATGAGATTGATGCTGCTTTGGATTTCAGAAATGTGAGTTTGCCTTGTCTTTATTTTCTTTTCCTTTCTTCCCGTCCTCATTCCCCGTTTCTCCCCATGGCTTCTCCCCCCACCCCCACCCCCCGTCGGTACTACGCCGCCGATTACTTGGGTCAGAAGTCGGACTGCTAACACGCACGAATTCCCAGGTCTCCATCGTCGCCAACTACATCAAGGAGCGGACCAAGAACGCGCAGTTCATCGTCATCTCGCTCCGTAACAATATGTTCGAGCTGGCCGCGCGACTCGTCGGCGTGTACAAGGTCAACCATATGACCAAGAGCGTAACGATCGAGAACAGGGATTACATCAGGCGGCCTGGCGGCCAGCAGGAGCTGCAGCAACAACAGCTGCAGAATGGTCATACTGTGTCGGCGCCTCTCAGATGATGAAAACCGGTCGGACTTCATGGAGCTTTCCTGGGTCTCACCATCTCATATCTTCTTTTATTTTATTTCAGGATGTTCTGGTGTATCTCTTGCGTTTCCTGTTCGCAAGGGTTTCTTCCTTTCTCTTTTCTCTCCACGCAAAAGGACGGTGTAGCCAATCTCGAGTCGGGAATAACGTATACGAGATGAACTCGACAGGATTGTGGTCTGGTTGGGGGTTTCCTTTTTCTTTTTTCTTTCCTTTTCCCCCTTAGGCTCTCTTGGACTACTTTGAGGGGAATCGCCTGTTGGTAATGACGATGCAGACCCGTGACGATATCTGAATTGCGAATCTGATTGAGCAACTCTGGAATGAACAGGAGGCAGCCGTTCTCCTAGAGAGGTCTCATGGATAGTGGCGAGGAGAGAGACCACGAGAGCTCTCCAAGTTAGACTTGACTCGATTCGAATCACAACCACCTCCACCAGTCCACCTAAAACTGCCTCCGCGAAATCACAAATCTGATGTTCTCAACCGGCTTCTTCGTCCCAGTGCCGGGGAGCATGCCAGGAAGCTTCCACTCGCCACCCGCGGGACCAATATCCCAGAGGGTGATGACGACGGCGGCGAACGTCACAATCTCCTTCTCCGCCAGCGTCCTTCCCTTGCACATGCCATGGCCCGCCCCCCACGGCTTCAGCCTCCCGTACCTGGCCACGGGCTTCCCCGTCTGCGAGTCCGGCTCGAGGAACCGGTCCGTCACGAACCTCTCCGGGTCTGCGTACACTGAAGGGTCCCACTGGACGAGGTGGTGCGGCGCCGACACGAAGGAGCCCGGGGCCAGGGCGTGGCTGTGCGCGCCGTCGCGTATGGTCAGAGGCCGCACGACCTGCCGGATCGAGATCGGCTCGTTGGCGAGGCGGTACGTCTCGAAGAGGCACGACTTGAGGAGCTGGCTGCTGCGGAAGAGGGCGGGGATGTCGATGGACTTGATGCGCACCTGCCGGCGGCCGCTGCCGCTGCTCCTCCTCCGTCGAGAGCGCCACGTGCGGCGCCACCTCCTCCCTGAGCCGACCCAGAAGCCCGTCTTCGCTTGAGTACGCGTACAGCAGCAGCCAGAAGAGCATGGGCTGCGTGTTGGCGTTCTGGCCCCAAAGGGTCCCCAGGTCGCCGGCGGCCCTCTGCTCGAACGTCCACCCTTCCCACTCGTAGAGCTCGTGCCTGGCCAGCGCGTCGGCGCCCACGTCCGACAGGTCGGCGCCGCCGTCGACGGGGAGGCCGCGCACGTGCTGGTCGAGGCACCTGTAGAAGGCGGTCAGCTCGGCCAGGAGGCGCGACCGGGCGGCGAGCCCCCCGCGCATGGCCCTCAGGGGCAGCCAGGTGGGGAGGCCGATCATGAGCAGGGGGAAGAGGTCCCTGTCGAAGGCCCGGAGGTCCGAGAGCAGGGCCAGGTTCCGGTCCAGGAGGTCCCGCCCCCAGAAGAGCGGGACGGCGACGCAGGCGCCCAGGTCGCGCATCAGGCTCTGGAGGCTGGCCTCAACGGCCCCGCCCCCGGGGGAGGCCTCGGACCTGAGGACCCGGACGCCCGCGCATAACTCCCACCGCCTCATGGCGTCCCTGTCCGAGGGGAAGGTAAAGAGCGACCCGACGCTGCCGGCGACGTCGCACCTCTGCAGGGCAGACACGACGAGGCCGTCGTTGAGGAAGACCCGCCCCACCGAGGCGTTGTGGTCCCCGAAGGACCTGTGTGCCTTTTCCTGCCTGTTCGGAGTGTCGACTGCGCCGAAGACGCGCATGAAGAGCGTGTACTGTAGCGGGTGTCCGTCGAAGTGAGACTGCGACATGAGCTGGGACACCTTAGGGAGGTTGGTGGGGCCCTGATGCGAGGGCATCTGGCCAAAAAGAGAGCCACCATATCGTCGGATGGCAGAGCTGGAAAGGGGTAGAAGGATCATTGTTTGCCTCGATTAGCACACTATTTTTTTTATTTTTTTTAACAGAAACATAGACAATATACCACTCACACCCCCCCACATTCCCAAGGAGAACGGCCTAGGCACTCACTAGAGCCGCCGACCTATTCCGTCATTGCTCAGAACGTAACCGACGAGGGCGATCTCCAGTGGCGCCCAAACTGGGAGAGGCTTGTATCTTCCCTGCTTTCGCATCAACCGCAGGAGCAAGACTGATGCCAGGATTATCGCAAAGATCTTGTATGCCAGTCTTAAGCCGGCCCAGGCTGAGAGGGCTCGCCTCACGGCATCGTGTTATCTTTCGGTATCCATCTCTTGTTTTGCGGTTTTAGGTTCTTCAAGACTCAGCTACCCAGAGCACTATCTGATCAATGGGCGGCACTCTATTTGTATCTAGAATATCAGGCCCAATGCTGAGTTATGGGCAAGCTTATTGCCCATGGTTCAAACTGGTTGACTGGCCGTTCTATCTGATGCGGGGCAACTGGAGCCAGGAACCAGGTGGAGACAAAATCAAAGGGATGCAAATTCGCTAACAGCTCCTGTGTACAGAGGCATCCTTCAAGAGCGGGCAGAAGGCAAGGTGAAGATGGCAAATACGTAGTAATCAACCCGTCCCAGGTGAGGACGAGATTGAATGGGAAGGATTTTGGGATAAGAGAAGCGAGTGCCCTTTTTAGTGGAAAGAACTACGGGTGGGGGGTATGTGCATACCTAATACGTACTCCGTAGATAGGTACCCTACAGATTATGTCCGACACGTCCCGTCAAAGGTGAGCACGGAGCCGACAGAGAACGCAGCACTTCCTAGGCACGACCAATCGAGACAATCAAGGTCAAGGCATTGAGGGGTTGGACATTGGATGTCAACAAGAGCCATTGTAACCATGGATTGTGGAACAGGCAGATAGTGATAAGAATATCATTGGCCGCGGAAAGAAAAAGTAACTGGCGACTCCCCAGGTGAAAGGAATCCCCAAGACGCCAGCGGGTATACACGATGCGTAGATGCAGGAGGGCAGGTATATACAACACAAAAAAAATTTCAAGTGAAATCCAAATGACAGCATCTTCCACCCTCTGGAAGAACAATATCCATGTAAATTTTCGTCCTAGTCTCCTCGTTTTTGTTACATCCAGATGAATTGGTGTCGTGTCAAGACGTAGGTATGTAGGTAAGTCGGTAGATACGGAGGTATGTGATGTTTGGCTGGGCGTAATTTGCCCCTACAAGATTATGCAAACTCGAGCGCTAACATCGTAAAACATGCGGAGGGAAATCGCCTGCTTCAGAGAAAATGAACATAGACCGAAGGAGAAGAGAAGGGGAAAACGCCGAGGTCAATGCCTCGGCATCACATTGTGCACCGCAGGACTGCTGTTCACCGTCGAAGGGTGGGCCGCCGAGAAGGCTGGCGAGGTGGCCGGTGACACAGCCGAGGCCGGTGGGGGCATCGGCCCCAGAGTCGACGACCCGATCTCGACGGGGGCCGAGAAGCGCCCGTGCGACTCGAGCTCCGACACGTGCCTCGTCTCCGCCGAGAGCTCCTGCTGCCCGTACTGCGGCGCGCCGTTGCTGTAGTAGGCGACGGGGGCGTGCGGGTCATACGACCCATTAGGGTAGACGCCCACCGTGCCGGGCGAGTGCGGGTAGGGGTACTGCTTGGTCGGGTCATAGTAGCCGCCCGTCGTGCTGCGCGGGTCGTAGCCGGGCTGCTGCTGCTGCTGCTGCTGGCTCATCGCGGGGCTGCCGACGCCGTGCGGGTCGTAGCCGGTCGGCCCTTGGGGCAGCGGGGTGTGCTGGGCGCCTGACGCGCCGGCGCTCTTGCGCCTCCTCCAGAAGATGAAGAAGCCCAGGCCCACCAGGAGCGCGACGCCGGCTATCGACCCGATTGCCACCCCCGCGATTGCCCCTGCGGACAGGCTGCTGCCGGCACCGCCCGCGGCCGTTGTTTCTGTGCTGCCCTGGCCGTCTGACGGGTTCCCGCTCTGCTGGCCGCCCTTGCTCTGGGTCACGACCGAGGTGAAGGACCGCGTCCCCGTCGCCAACGAGGCCGCGCCTACCAAGGGGAAGACGGCGCGGTAGACGGTGATCGGGTCGGCGCCCGTGCCGGTGATGGGCGTGTTGGTGATCAGCTCGCGGAGGGCCGTGCTGCTGCTCGACCCGTTCTTGACAACCCACAGCTGCGTCGCCGTGCTCAGGTGGCTCACGCAGTTGCGCGCGCCCGCGACGATCTGGCAAGTGTGGTACCCCGAGGGGCAGCAATAAGTCTGCAGGATCGTGGATGAGCCGCTCGCGATCGGTTGCGTGCAGCGCGCCTGCCAGCCTGTCGGGCAAGTGTCGCCGGGGAATGCGATTGTGACCACGTCCTCTGAGGCGATGGGGGGAGTTCATGTCAGCACGAGTGGGCGAGGGAACTAGTGTCGCCCTAGGAATTGGAATTGATACATACCGTAATCTGGCCCATGGTAGTAGATGTCCTTGTACCCGTCTGGATAGCACGCGCTGCTGAGATACTGAGAGGTGGTCGAGCCGATGACATTGTATTCAAAGCAGACCTTCCCTCCCCTCAACTCGTCCCCTGGCATCGAGCAGAAGATTGATGACCTACATGACGACGGTGGTGTGTATGGTGTCGTCTGGGGCTGGAGGTTGAAGGTCTGGGTGAGGATGAAGCTCGACGACGTGTAGATGAACGACGCCGTGGAAGCCGAGTATACTGTAGACGAAGGGAGTCCCGCCATTGTTGAGGACTAGGAGGGCCGAGTTTGCCCTCGTTTGCCCTAGTTTGCCCTTTTGGGGGAGCCTTGGAAGGGGAAAGTCGAGATCGATTGACTGATCAGTGAACGTGTTTGTCGGACAGAATACAGTCGGAAGTTCGGAAAGTAACCGTTGGGTGCAACTACAGCGACAAAAACTTTAGGCAGGTCGCGATTGGCAGCTTGCTGGTTCTCGGAAAATTTAGACGACGGCAACAACACAAAAGAACAAGCAACGGGTAATGTAATGGTTATTGTTAGTACAGGAGAAGAGTGCCCGTTTGAAAGAAAAACAGAAAAGCGAAATTCTATGTTCAACGCTGCCAGGGAGGGGATGATGGATGGGAGGTGTGCACCCTAAGACCAAACTGCCAAAATGCTGTGCCTCTCGCAGTATCCGTACTACACACAATGGCACAGTCTGGGGTCTCTCCTTCTTTTCCTTTTTTCCCTCGACCCCAGGCCTTGGGGACGGTCTCGCTTCGGCGAATCCTCCCATCGGGCCATCAGACCTTGTTAATTCACCCAGCGAATATTACGTGGGACCCAACGCTTCGCTACAAGTAGAAGAGGGTGGGTAGCAAGATCGTGCGCTGCTGGCTGCGAGCCTGCAAGGGTTGCAAGGATATTTGGGAGCGAGGCGCAGCCCTGCAAGCCATGCCGCTACAAAATCCCCGCCAAGCGATTACTCTAGGTTCCACGGTAACACCATCCCAATTACAGTCGATCCCCCGATAGCGATAGGATAGTTCCTGCTTTTTGGTAAACTGTTAGGCCATATGCAGACCTCCCTCGCAGCTCAATAAAGCGCTAAACCGTCTTCTCTAAGTGTGCTTTGCGGCTGTGTAATGTCCTGACGAGATGAAAATATGACTTTGACGGGCGGAATACTTGAAATATCATGCATTTGAATTGTGTCGGCTGTGAAAGCACAGACGGAGGAGGGAGGCAAAGTACCAGGGGAAGTCAACGCTGGCGATCAGAGGGCGTACCCGTTTCACCTGTGTATTGACGGATGCCACAGAGAATTTGCTTATTGGCTGCCAATTCGGGCTCCAGCATCTTCTCAGCTATCCGACTCGTCAACAAGCGCGCGCCGAACGACCGAGCCACAAGGCCTCCTCCAGAATGGCACGAGCTCCTAAAGTCACAGCCCTCTTGATCGATCCCTCACTGTTCTCTTGGGAACTTCAACTGTTTCGTGACGACTGCCTGATGAGAGCTGGACAAGCTAGTTTTGGCACGGCTTCCTCGATTGTTCTACCGTGCCTACCAGCCTCTGTAGGTGCCCCCGGTCGTACCAATACGCCGTACTCATACGGATTCACCTCGAGGGCACTGAGTAATGTTGTCACCAGCGGGATTGTCGCCGTTTGGGGCAGAAGACTCCAGATTTCAGCATGCACTGGGAGACAAAGATTTCGGGAGGATTTGTTCCTTCCCCCTTAGTGCCCCCTTTTGACTCCCTTGGCCAATCAATCCCTTGCCTCCCTAAAATCTCACCCACCAATTCTACCACTTGGCGGTGTACCCCACCTGACACCGTAGGATAAAGATAGACGGAAAACCATGCCGATGTCAACCCATCGTGCAATTGGCTCCCCTAAACTGCGCCGCAGCCGCAATGCCGGCTACCGTTTCAAAGTGTTCGACTTTAGGGTCTTGAAGATGTATCATCGCATGTCGCAAAAGCCACGAATATATTCCTCCTTCCAAAGTTCTGTCCAGATTTATGCTCGACCAAGCCAGCAATAAGATGGCGTTGCCCACGCAGATTCAAAAATACTCAGACCACCTTTCAACAGCCGTAGCAAGGTGGATAGACCCTCCTCAGCAAGTAAGCTCTGAAGTCTCCCGACGGGAGTACGCTTATTACAAAGCTCTCAGGTCCCCTAATAATCCCCGCTGACAGAATCATCGATCCTCCCCGAGACTGGGGGTGAAAGGGAGGTAGGTAGGGGGATTGGAAGGACATGCTTGATTGCAATCCGTACCAGACCAGGACGGAATTTCGAGTGGGGTGCGTTGGTCGAGCGACGAGCATGGAGCAATCGATCGAATCTGGCTGGGACTGGCCGGGTTAATGTGAGGGAACCGATCTTGTCATGCCTGCCCGAATCGAGATTGTGGCAGGTGAGCTTGCACTGACATCTAACAGCCAAAGTTTTGCGGCGCTTCAGTTGACTGACAGCATGCATGCGGAGTGCCTGTACCAAATCAACTTTCAGCTGATTGGATTTTCTGAATCGACTCCTATGGGCGGCAAAGCCCCCTTTCCGACTCCCTTTCAAGTTTCATCTCGCACGAAAAGCAATCCTACCCAGCAAATCTGACTGTGGGTCTCTCTTACGCTTCCGCCAATCATGTGATCCGTGTCGAAGAACATGCATGCTCCAACTCCCTGAGTTTCCCAGAAGGGATCTAGGGGGCACTGCTGCGTACGGAGTAGATACTACGGATTACGAAGTACTACTAGCAGTACGGATTACGGATCCGTACAAGAACACCGAATATCCGCATTCCAATTATTTGGTTAGTCATACTTTATCTAGCCCAGCCTACCCCAGAGGGCGCAGTGCCTCCAAGGCTGCGAGCAGCCTGTCTCGTTCTTTGCAAAAACTTTCATCTTCCAGTTCTGGTCACTGGTGTGGATGAGGTGAAGTGTGCAAACTTATTTGCAGAGAGCATCACCAGAACGTGGCCAACAACTTGGGACCCTGAGACTCACGTGATGGGGCCGGGGATAATATTCACAGAGCCTCAGCCTTCCAAGTCTAATCGGGCCAATCCTGCAATAAGTAGTGTCACTTCGCTAAGCTAAGTCTAGCATTAGGTGGGTAGCCTGCAGCCTGCAGGAGAGTGAGGCAGGACTCCAGTCACCAGTCCAGACCGATTTAGAGAGCATTACGTTGAACAAGCACGAAAGTCTATGTCACGGCGTCTTTCTCTGGATGTATGCATGCTGAGTGCTCAGCGTGCTCACTCATACACCACCTCCCCCTAGGCGCCAGGAGTTTTCTCACTCGGCATCTGAACGACATATGACAGCAGAGGAGCGGCTCTTTCCTCCAATTATTAGGGTCTGTAATTAGGTCACACAACTTGTGTCCGCGAGATAGCTGCTGCTACCGGATCGCGCCCGATGCAACAAGGGCTCATGACTTCAGTCATCACTCAGCGAGCATTGACACGCGGTTGGATCATATGATTTTACTTATCTAGGCTCTTTACATTTTCCAGAATCTATGAAGCCCTCTACGGTAACCCCCTCGCATCCTAACCCGGGGACCCCCATGCGCTGTCGGCCTCCTTCACAAAGCCTCAAGTGAACAAGCAATCGTTCTGGTCAGTCTTCACAGCTTCGTTGAGGGTTGATCCGAGCAGCCCAGCTCTTGTAATCTATGTCTGCACACCTGGTCAGCATCATTCCCCCTGGCAAGCCGGGAGAAGCTCGTGAGATTTACATCAAGAACACTCTCATCCGGGTTCTGTTTCCTGCTCAGGACAAAAAGAGTGCTAAAGTTGCTAGACTGCACGAGGGCAAAGTCGTTGGTGTAATCTACAGCCACGGACACGGTCAGACTCCGACAGAAATCTATTAAACGCACGGACTTCGCAACACAGAGTAGGGTAACGGCCGACTCACCTTGCGCGATGTAGTTCGGCCCGGGACATATCGGTGTCGGCTAGCCCGGAAACTGCACACTGGGGACGTCCTTCGCCCTGTAGGATGAGTCTACTGGCGCCGCAGTGCCAATGATTTTGACGGGCCTCTCCTGCACATGGCAGGTGTTGTTCACCAAGACGGTTCCGTTGTCCTGTAGCATGTATTGGTGTGTGGGTGGGGAGATTAGGCGACTTCATCGTACACCCAAAAAGTGCAGCCCTAACAGGGACGAACTTACGTTCAGTGAATACTGTGCGAATATGCACTTGCAGCCTGCCGTGAAAGGGGAAACGATCCCGGCGACCTAGTACTGGCGGCTGAGATAAGACCCTAGGCTGAACTTGATGTCAGGAGTCGGGAGAAGCACTCGCTATCGTAGTATGAGGGTATAACGTTGGAAATGGTTCCCGAGGATGTACTGTTATCGACGCGAGCTCCCCATGTAGGCGCGAGCGCGCATAAGAGCACGAATGAACGCGGTGAGGTCTTCGTGGCGCGGTGGCGGGTTGGGAACCGTCTGAGGATTTAGAAACTGAAAAAGCTGATGGTCGAGTGATGGCGATTTGGATGGTCAGAGCTCCGAGAAGAAGGCCGCTGGAAAGAAGTATAACTCGGGATAAACAGCTCCTTTTGTATCAACATAAAGTTCTTCCGCAAAGTGATACGCACATGTTGTGCCTGCATACCTAGGTTGAAGTGGTGACGAGGGGTGCGTCCGAGATTCCAATAAAATTTCCAACCGCACACCATCATATGATGAAATGCCACCCGACGTCGTCCCTTGGCCCTCTTGTCCCTCCGCGCTAGTATCTGGACCGCTTCCGACAAAAGTTTGAGAAGGGGCCAAGAGAGAACGAGTAACGGGTAGTTGTGAGATGTGACGCCGTTGACTTCCCGGTTAGGCAATGTCTTCGTCTCCTAATTAATTACCACGCCGACCAGTCGCAATAGCTTGTGGCATTCACAAGCGAAAACAAACAAAACGAACGCCCCCAGGAGAAAAACCGGGCAGCGAATTTCTCACTAAGTGGAGTCTGGCCTTGACCAACTGTAACTCAGGTATTTATTCTCGATCGCCGTACACGTCGAGCGTGGCCCAGAATCGGTCGTCACGACTGATCGCCGGGCATCTCTGAATCTGGGCGGGGAGCAAAAGAGAGACATCAAAAGAAACAAGAAGTTAGGAAGGTGGGGAGGGCTATTTCCACAGCTCGCCAATGCCGAATAACCTGAGGCCGACTCGTGATCCCACAAAGGGGACTCTCGTGTGAACAGGAGATAGTAAATGGAAGAATATTTGATCATGCTGGGTTCACAGACGCTGTTCACACTCACGAGGGGCTACTGGCGGGTCAGCTCCGCTGTACGTCCTCATCAGTTCACTGATCGACCCCCCCACACCCAAACCCTCAACTGTCTTATTGCCACCCTAGCCTTCTTGCAGCCCGAAAGCTGGCACGGCCCCGGTGGGCAGGGGTTGTCCGTGTCGTCGGAGACGTAGTTGACGGTGAGCATCCCCCGTTCGAAGTTGTTGACCCCGCCCCGCTCCGGTGGGAAGGTGACGGTGATGCTCCCGCAGCCGAGCGTGTTCGGTGCTGCGCCAGCAAGCGGACCAGGCGCTTGGCCTCGGCGCCCGTGTGGACGTCGCCGGAGCGCTGGAAGAAGGCGCACGTGCCCCCGCCGAGCCTGAGGTCGTGCACGCCGGAGCAGGCGAGCTTGACGCCGTCGTTGAAGAGGAGGCAGTCCGGGATCCGCTCTACGTAGCCGAGGATCTCGGCCATGGAGCCCTTCCGGCAGAAGCTGCTGCCGCGGTTGTTGATCCCAGTCGGGTCCGCCCTCTCCACCAACTCGACCGGCGTGGGAGCCTCGGCTGCGCCGATGGGGTTCGCGAGCGTCGTGGTGGCCATTGAGCCGAGCATGGCCAGGAGGGTCGAGATCGTGGTGGCGGAACGCATGTTTGTCTTTTTGAGATGGCTAGGTAGGTAGGCTTCAGGTGGTATGACACTTAAATATGCTAAGTTGCTTGGTGTCACACAGCAACAAGCACTTGAAGGAGCGGTAAGAAGCGCTATATTAGAAGTGGTCTAAACGGGAGAGGAATTATTCTACAGGAAGGGGTGCTCAGCCGAGTACCTTATATGGTGCTCGTGCACACGTGGCAGTATGACGTATTAATGCTCCGTAGGACCACATTCTCTGTGACACTTGGTGACTGGACTTCGGTGCTTAGGCTGATCGTGATTGTGATTGATGGAGGGCTACAATGGAAATGCCAAAGGCAGATCATGGCCAATCGGTTATAGAAGATATACACCTGACAATGCCTCCTTGTAGATATCCTGATCTCAAGGCTCGAATGCTTCAAGTCAGTGCTCAGCAGTGCGTCGAAAGGCTCAGGTCAAGCCCTGAGCAGCCGAGTGCCATAAGAATGGTGGCTATGTGCAGCCATCTGTGTCTGCCTGGCAAACCCATCATGACTCCATTCCATTCAAGATCGTATAAGCTAGCCAAGATATCAGAGATACGATCGAGTCCAATGAGTCGATGTCTCTGCGTGGTTGAATGGTTGTAGCTAGACCTATTTCTAGTGTATTTAGTTTGAGGGAAAACGACGTAACTAAGCTCAAGCCTCGAGGTATAGTTCCAGGCAAACAGTTAGATGAGACGCATGACAACCTCTTTGTGGCGGCAGTTCAGCAAACTGATGTACATGATTGCATGACGTGCGTTTGTCAGCACCAGCGGTTGAACTTGCACCTACCTTGCCTAGGGACCTAGTCACGTATCTGACCTTTGTGCCGTACTCGCTTCTGGAATCCTAGTAGTGAGGGCACATTTTCGTCTCATCCTTTAAAATGATGCTGGACGAGCCGAACGAGTGATTAAATAATATATCATAGGAGCTGAGGAGACCTTCCTTCCTCAATTTCTTTCCCAGGTAATAGTATCTTCTTAAGAAGTTCCCGCATCTTGCATTGACAAAACTACCTACGGAGCTAGGTAAAATGCCTTCATTTTGTGGCCATCGTCTCTTTTAGATTTCTGAGAGTTCAAGCTTGCTACAACAATCTCAACTCTTGTAAACTTAACCGCGAATCGGCGAGGTCCTTCAAACTTAGGAGAAAGCACACCCACTGCGTATGCAAATGCAACCGTCTTCTGGAATTCTGAATCGGAATCATAAGTCAGAAATCAGCACCTTAAAGGACTACACGGTGCTTGAAGTTAACTGGATTCCTAGATAGGTATCTAAGCACCTCCATCCTTCTCGGGACGGACGGGGAAGGATCAGGCGTCCGCTAGGTCGTTATCCCATTCCCCATCTCTTGTGCCAAAAATAGGCCCTCTACACCACATTGGCAAAGCGTGAATCCACATCTACCAATTGTATACAAGTACTTATATAGGCAATATCTCGTCACAACGCCAGCTTACCCACTAACCTCTCCGGGAACCTCTTGGAGCGCCTGGTGGCAGCCTTATTCTTTTATATACTCCCGTAGAGCTAACATTTGGTGAACCCGGTGAAATCTAAAACCGTACACCACAATCATTCGCTGCTTTTGTTGTGGCGGTTGGTCGTCAAGCATGAGGAGACACACTAAGTGGTCTCAGTTTGGAGTAAGCGGATGCCTCGGAACTTGCTGATTAGGAAAGTGTGTTCACTTGCTACTCATTTGCTACTACGGGAATCTGGAGAAGGAAGGACAAACTGAATTAGAGGGTCGTTAAGAAGGTTAAGGGGGACGGACAAAAGGGAGAAAGGTAGACTCGATGTTCCCCATTGCCTTCAGGTCTAAGCCCCAGATAATTATCGGCCCACTGGTCTCGGTAATACTGAACTATCAGCTTCCGTTGGCTCTTGCGCCGAAGTATCAGCAATAGATCTCCGAGGTGAGATCCTAGGGCGGGTGAGGGAGATTTTAATAACCCTGGATGGGATGGTCATTGGCCCACCGGGATTATCGAAAGCTTAAAGCGATACCCTTTAGGATCTGGATTTTCAGCCGGATCACTCCTTAGTGCTTGGCCAGCTATGAATGGATAGGCAAGTCTTTTCCTTCATCGTCATGAAGAAGTTGACACTTAACCATTGGGTTTTGGGCTTTGTTTGACTCTTGGTGCTCGTTCACCTCCTCTAACCAGATGTGATTGGCACCTGCTTGTCTACCAAAGTAAGGTACTTGAAGATGGACTCCATGTAGATAAGTGCGTATAGAAAAAGCCTTGCTATTCTAGATTGAGAGCCGGACTCGTAAGCGCTCTAATGTCAGTATTATCCGCTTCTGCTTCTGATAAGTGGGAAGGGGATCAGTGACCGAGGTTACCATCCTGAGTGCGAAGACAATGCATCTTTCTCGATCGATTGAAGGACATCCTTTCATCCGAGTCATCAGCCCTGACTGAATAGCCGTCTTTAGATACAAGACCTCAGGGTGATCCTGGTAACCAAGTCGGCCGGTGGGATGCTGGGTGCTGATGAATAATTACCCTGCGGTTCAGAGGCCGAGAGACATCACGGAAGCGTACCTAGTTAGGCAAACACGGCTGAAACGCACGTGGCTGTTGCGACGGCCCGGAGCCATGGTCAAATTGGGGGAACGGATTCTCGGAACTTTTTGATTGTAATATCAATAAGAGGAAACAAGGTTGATTGACCATTGGAGCATCTGGCCCCTTGGCAAGTTAGGGTGTTTTTCCGTCTCTTGGGCCCCCTCAACTTGCCCCAAAATGCTGTATTAGCCTATAGTGCTATAATACGCCGTGACGCGCCGCCAAACCCACAAACCCGGCACGGGCACCTTCTGATTGGTTGTCTCGTGCTTCCACCATAGCCGCATCCAACTGAGGTATTTGGTTCGTCGTGGACTGCCGGCACATAATTAGCATCCGGGTCGTGGATGCCGTCCCCTGGCTCTTGAACCATCAGAGCGTCTCGGTTGCAGGAGTAGTATTTGAACTGTCTTGACCCGATTCTTTGCAGCTGTTGGGCCCCGTGTGTTCCCAATCAGGCTTTGAGCTCGACCCTTAATCCCGTTCAAAGGACTCTGGCATACCTGCAAGGCATAGATACAGTAATGTATTTCTCAAAGGGCCTCCTCGCAGCGGCCTGTGTGGCCAGTACGGCTTTGGCACAGACCAAGCTGAAGTTCAGTAAGTACACGCCCCGTCGCTCATGGAGACCCACGGAGATGTAACCCATTACTCGACCAAGGCTTGAAGCCAGCGCCTCCCCCAGTCCCACTGGTGACTGGAAATCTGGATACTGACGAGTTCTTCTTTTGCCCAAAAAGTGCCACTTGGCGACAGCATTACCGAGATCACCTGCTGGCGGCCGATTGTCTGGGACAACCTTAAGACGGCTGGGCTGACCAGTTCGGTGGAGTTTGTGGGGTCGTCCTCGACGAACACTCAGAATTGCAAGGCCAAGGACACGGCGTGGGACAAGCGACATGAGGGCCACTCCGGGTACCTGGCCGTTGACATCGCCAAGACCAACCTCCCGGGCTGGCTGAACCGTGTGACGCCCGACATTGTCAACTTCATGCTTGGCACCAACGATGTGGTCCGCGGCAAGACCACCAAAGACGTTATCGATGCCTATACCAGTATTGTGACGCAGCTGAGAGCGAAGAACCCCAAGGTTAAGATCATTGTAAGTATCCATCAAGTACACACAAATATGGAAGATATGAGAGCAGCGACCCCTCGCATCCTCAGTCCCTCGACTCACCGGGTTTAACCCAAATGGGCCGAGAACTTGAGCGGCTGACAGTGACCCCCGGCCCCCGGTTCTCAGGTCGATCTCGTCATTCCCCTTCCCCTCAGCCAGGCGGGCGTCACTGCGATCAACAACGCGATCCCGGCTTGGGCTGAGGCGCAGAACAAGACCGAGTCGCCCATCTATATCGCTGAGACCACCCAGGGCTACACCAGCAGCATGCTCAGGGACGGCGTCCACCCGAACGCAGCCGGCGATGAAATCATCGCGGCGAAGGTCACCCCAATCCTCATCAAGCTGATCAATGGCGCCCTCGCTGAGAGGACTACCTAGTTGAGAGTCACTTAGTCCATCTGGAAGATGAGCTTATTGACATGTTGAGGTTTCTTATAATTATATATATATTTGTATAACTAATTATTTGATGAACCAAGAGGCCCGGCGACAGTGCACTTCATGCCCCAGACGAAACGAGATTTCTGCTTTCTGCAACGAACTTTTGTGGAGATACTTGGTGTGCATTGCTAGCTTCTATTGGAATACAGTAAAACCAATGTGTACGGTCTTCACCGCTGTTCCACGGGAAGGGTCTCCTCCAAACCCCAGACCAAACGGAGACGGTCCGAGCCGGACTTGAACATGAGCAAATGGAAAGATAACGTACAAGGAGAAAGAAATGCTCGAGTATTCAACGAGTGAAGACGCGGTATGATGGCGCCATAGCAAGCTCCCCTTTGCGTGCTGGAGTGGTGGTGGCCCTCATGGCACCGTGATTGGCAGGTCTGCCGATGACGCGATGGGTATTTTGGCGCTATCCATGCACGCAACTCAACAAGGGCAACCGCTACCAGTGTTTGTTACCACGGAAAAACCCCACGAGTATCTTGCGCAGCAGCCTCACTTTCAGCTGTCTTGAGACGCGTGAGATATTCTTACTGAATCACTATGGTAAATTGATAAAACTAGGGAGTGAACGGTGTGATACGCCGTACAACCATGTGTGCTTTGCTTCTAGCCTTCTGTACTACCCGGGACCCTGCAACGCTCTGGTCCTCTCCGTCTGAAAAGATAATGGTTTTTGGTTGCTACCAGAATGAGTTCCGTCTCGCTCCTTCCTGGCACCCATACAAATAAACGCCGGCACCAAGAAAGCCCAGGCTTTGTTCCCGCTTGGTTGATATCTCTCAGGAGATTCATTCATCGCTGGACTTGCTGGTAATCATCTAATTACCTAGTCCTGTGAGACGGACGATTCTAAATTTAGAGCGATCTCTACCGGGGCGAATGTGACCAGCACCATTCACCAATTCCCACGACGGCAGACTGCTGATACAGTAAGCAACGAAACGACGCCTTCGAGGAAGAGGGTGGTGGCGAGGCTCCACTGCCCCCAGTTAGTCGGCCGGCGCCCGGCCCGGGCGGCTCCTCCGCATCCCGAATCGCAATGCCCGGCCCACCACCCGCAGCCGCAGCCGCAGAGTCCGCAGCAGCACGGCTCGAGTGGCAGATCCCGACGATCGACCTCTCCCTTGCGGACCACCGCTCCACCCTCCCGTCCCTGCTGTCAGACCTCCGCCGCGCCGTCACCGAGGTCGGGTTCCTCTACCTCTCCAACCACGGGATCCCGGCGCGGACGGTCCGGCACCTCGTGGACGTGCTGCCCCAGCTGTTCGCCCTGCCGGAGGGGGCCAAGCGGGCCATGGCGCTGGAGAACAGCCCCCACTTCCTGGGCTACAGCAGCCTGGGCGCGGAGACGACGGGCGGGAGGGCGGACAGGAGGGAGCAGGTCGAGTTCGCGACCGAGCTCCCGGACACTTGGAGGCCCGGGCAGCCGCTTTACGAGAGGTTGAGAGGTCCGAACCAGGTTGGCTTGCCTCCTCCTTTGCTGCCAGGGTCATATGGATGGTCCCCCTTTCCCCCATTTTTTGCTTTTATATTTTTTATTCAAACCCCCGCCCAAAAACCAAAACCCCCAAAAAAAACCCAAAAAACCCAAAAAATAAAAACTGTCAACACGGCATGCTAATCTTCTCCCCCCTTTTCCCCACCATCACTCACCAGTGGCCCCCCGACCTCCCGGAACTTGACCCGATAGTCGAGTCCTACCTCACCGAGATGACCTGGCTGGGCGAGCGCTTCCTCACCCTGGTGGCCCAGTCGCTCGGCCTGCCCCGGGCGACCTTCATCCCCTTCCTCTCGGATCAGCACCGCCTGAAGCTGGTCCACTACCCCCCCGGCCCGCCGGACCCGGCCTCGCCCGGCGTGGGCCCGCACAAGGACTCCTCCGGCTGGTGGACCTTCCTCTTGCAGGTCCCGCCGCCGCGGCCGCCGGCCGAGGTCGTTCCCGCCGTCGGGGGCGGCCTGCAGGTCCTGGACAACAGGGCCGGCGGCCGCGGCTGCTGGGTCGACGTCCCCGCCGTTGAGGGCACCCTGGTGGTGCTCGCGGGCCAGGCGTTCGAGGTCGTGACCAACGGCGCCTGCCGGGCCGCGGCGCACAGGGTGCTGCTCAGCGGGCCCCTGCCCCGGTACAGCGTGCCCTTCTTCCAGGGGGTGAGGCGGGACCTGCGCAGGGACGAGGCCGCCGGCTTGCTGAGGGACCACTTTGCCGACTTCGCCGCCGGCGTGGAGTCGGACGAGGCGAGAGGGGTGGACTCTGCCTTCATCGAGGGCAGGTACGAGACGTACGGAGAGGCGCAGCTGCGGACCAAGGTCAGGAGCCACAGGGCTTGTGGTCGGAAGTTTTACGGCGAGGTTTATGATCGCTATATTGGGGATGATAGTTCATGAGGATGCGCCCGAGTGGATAGAGGTTGCTTGCGATTTACGGTCCAGACTCTGGGATTCAGCTGTCTTATCATGGGGAAACGACTTGCCAACTGGTAATAGCAAATGGACGGTCCGAAGGAAGGTCTGAAAGACAAAATAGAGTTTGATTCTCACGCGGATTAACCTAGCAAGGCTTATCAAGGACGTCATCGGATCCAGCGCGCAAAGGTCTACACACGGGGGTATAAGCAGGCGGGAAGCCAAATTTTCTGCTTCTGTATTTTTTTTTGCCTCATGCCTACACTCTACTGCATAGGAACAGCAACAGCCCCCAGGACCCTGCCTAGATGGTCGCCTCAAACCTATAGGTCCCAGACCCAACCTCCACCACAATCTTGGCCCCATCAGTCTTGGCGCTGACGACCCCCCTCTCCCCGTCCTTCACCACCTCCCCGCCCTCCTTGACCTCCCTGGCCTTGAGCGTCACGACGCCGACGGACCCGACGGGCACGACGACGTCGTACTTGAGAGTGGTGGAGCCCTCCAGGGCCCAGCTGGCGCTCGCGAGCCCGAACGGCGTCCTGTAGCTCGAGCTCGCCGAGGTGAGGTCGCCGACGACGATGGGGCTGTAGTCGATCCTGGCCCACATGACGCTGCCCGGGTGCGGGGCGAGCCCGCTGAGTCGGTGGAGCCAGTAGTCGCCTGCGCCCATCATGAAGTGGTTCAGCGACCCGATGCCGCCCTCGTTGGTGCCGTTCCTGGGGAAGTGAGAGGGGAGGATGTTAGAGATGGAAAAAAAGGGGGATTGGAACAGTGCGCGGAGAGAGAGGGTTGGCTCAGGTTACCCCGGACTCACCAATGCTCCCACAGACTCGTCGCCCCGTTCTCGATCTGGAACCCGTAGCTCGACTTCTCCGTCTGCGTCATGAGCCTGAACACGGCGTCGTCCCTGCCGTGCGCCTGCAGCGTCCGGAGCATGCTCGGCAGCGCGATCTCGCCCAGGGTGAAGGTCCAGCCGGCGCGCTCGACGGCGTCCATCATGGACCCAAACACCCCTTGCACGTGCTCCTCCGGCACGGCGCCCATGTCCAGGGCCAGCGCGTTGGTGGCCTGGTTGTCGACGCTGTAGTGCGCCCTCCCCCCCTCGGTGAAGGAGAACCACTTGCGGTGGAAGGCGGCCCGGATGTCGGCATCGAGCTTCTTCCACCTCCTCGCATCCTCGCACCTGCCCGTCCACCGCGCGATCTGCGCCATGGCCGAGGCGGCCTGCTGGTAGGCGAAGGTGTTAGTCAGGCCGATGGGCACGGTCTTGTCGTTGGCCGCCCAGTCGCGCAGGCCCAGGCCATCGTCGATGATTGGGTCGTCCGGCCCGTTGGACCTCCCGGCCAGGTACTGCATGTACTCCACCATGACGCCGTAGTGCCCGTTCAGCAGGGCGCGGTCGCCGTAGTACTGGTACAGCTGCAGTGGCACGCGCATGATGGCGTTGCCCCAGTTCGGGTCGACCCGGTAGACCTCCCAGGTGCCCGAGAAGATGGTGTACTCGGGCGCGGTGGTGGGGATGAGCCCCACCGGCGACTGGACCTGCGCGTCGGCAATGGTCCGGACGAGGTCGTGTCCATAGGTTTGGATGTCATAGCCCCTGGCTAGTATCTCGAAGGCCAGGTGGTCCTGCTCGAGCCAGCCCAGCTTCTCCCGGTGTGGGCAGTCCGTGAGCACGGAATACATGTTTCCCTGGATGGCCCGGTCGATGATCTCGTGGATTCGATTGAGAAGTGGGTTGCTGATCTGCACGGATCCGACTTTTTCGTTGGCTGCACGGATGACGTGGCCAGTCAAGTCTGAGAGTTTGGGCTCCCAGCTAGAATTGACCTGTCAAGGTTGGCCTGGTTCAGCATATTGGTCTTTGGGGGTTGTCTTCTTCTTCTTTTCCCGGTGAGAGAAAAGAATGAAACTGCCCATACCGCGAGATATTGGAAGCCATGATACATAAACTGGAGAGTGAAGGACTCGGACTCCTTGCCAGCAATGGTGTAGCCGTCAAAGATGGGCTTTCCGGTGGAGGCCTGGTTGGGAGCCCCAGCACCTGTGACGTTCTCAGCGGGCCAGAACTCGAGTCGGGTACCCCGCAAGCCCGTACCATCGAGCCTGAAAGTAAACCAGCCAACAAAGTTGACGCCGAAGTCGAAGACCCATTGGTTTCCCGCCTAGTGTTCGCCCATTAGCTTCTTCCATTACGATAATTAAATATGGCAAGTAGCCGCCTTTCATGCACTGGAAGAAGGAGTAGTAGAGCAGTACAAGAGCGCGGATAAACATACCTTCTTCACAGACTTCGGTGTGAGCTCGTCCACAATCTTGAGCTGCGGTGCGGCCTGGCTATAAAACTTGCCCGTACCGCCCTCAGGGCCCTGAGAGATGTTCGCCGTGATCCAGCTGGACCTATCCCCCTGTGGGCTAGACCAGTCTGGAAACTCCTTGCGAGCATCATATTCCTCTCCACCAAACCATGTCGACTCCAGAAGCGGGCCATCCGTGGTCGTGAGCCAGGTCGCGTCTGAGATGAGTGTATGGCTCGAACCAGACTGGCAGGTGTACTCCAGCTGGGACTTGACGAGGTGGGGCTTCAGGTTGTTGCGAAACTTCTGGCTGCGTTGGGGTCGAGGGGTCAAAATGTCAGCTTATGAGAAGCTTGCTTCAGGCAGAAATTCTCATTAATGGCCAGGGGGCTTTGGCCGTATTGATCACTTACTACCGACCGCCCAAGGGTCTGTCCACATTGTAGATGCCCTTCCCGACAGCAACTCCGATCGCGTTCTCGCCCTCCTGCAGCAGCGGTGTCACATCGTAGGCACCATACAGGATGGTCTTGTTGAGGGTCGAGTATGCAGGCCCCATGAGCTCGTCGGTCACGGGCTTGCCGTTGATCTCGGCCCTGACAACACCCAAGCCGGTGATATAGAGCCGTGCGCTTGCGACAGTACAGTCGACGCCGAAATTCTTGGCGAACATGGGCAGCGAGCCTGTGACCCTCGTGACATAGTTGGTGTTGGTGATCCACTCCGCGGACCAGTCTGTGTCGCTGAGGAGGCCCATCTCGAGTGTTGTGACGTCGCTCCACTCGGACGCGCTGTCGCTGTCGCCCCAGACCCGGACGCGCCAGAAGATCCGCTTGCGCGAGGAGAGCGTCTCGCCCTGCCAGCTGGCGTACGGTCGGCTGGAGGGCGTCTTACCGCTGTCCCAAGAGTCGGCATTCTCAAACCCCGAGGCGGTGGATGATGCCTGGATTTGGTACGCGGTCTGGGTGTCTCCGCGTTTGTCTGACGCGAGTCTCCATGAGAGTCGTGGCCGGATCAGGTGCAGACCCAAAGGTGCCACGACTCCCTCTGTGCGGAGGGAACTGGCCTCGATGGACAGGCTGAGGGCTGTGGCCAGGTGGCCAGCCAGTGCAAGCAGTGACAATCTCATTCTGTGATCTGCCCGGTGCCCTGCTGTCAACAGTCGCGGGCAGATTGCGAGACCGACGACTGAACAGAGCCACAGTCCATACGATGGTCACCCTTCGCCCTTTTATCGCCACTAGATCAGCCCATCACTAGGGGGGGCTGTTGAGGGCCCGAGCAACCGAACAACATGTCGTTCGGTCGAATGTCGTGACGAACATCGTGGCCAGCGAGGTTCGGAATGGCCTAAGGGGTTCATGCATATCCGGACCGTTGGAACGAAGGATCGGAGTGTAATTGTTACGCTAATGCCCAGAGCCCGCCCTAGCCCCTAGATCTTTGCGAGTTGTGGGGAATACTTTGGGGAAGTCGGGGTAGGTCGAGCCGACGGAGTTGAGGTGATGAAAACAAACGGGGAGAATGAGGAAAACGAAACCATCCGTAATATCCGTCGGTACTAGCCGAAAGGAGGGTTCGGAAAGCTGATGGCCCTCTCGCGCAGAGTACAGTACAATTATGGGGATATTGGGATAGGGGCGGCGTGTGCTGCCTGTGGTTATTTTTCTTTTCTTTTTTCGCTTGCGTGTGTGAGCAATCGATTTGATATTGTGATCGACAAGGTTGCCAAAGGCCCCTGATTGATCTAGGGAGGCATTTTTTCCTGTTGGTCTCGATGGCCACCGTTCAATGAAGCCCCAAAGCCTACCGAGAATTGATGCTGCCCACAAATTTTATAACTTGCGGTTGGGTGATTCTACGTACTAGACTAGTGTTTGCTCAACAGGCAGAAGGATGGGGGGAGCGAGTGCACGTCCCCACAAGGAATACGGAGCCACAATGCGTTTAAATTGTATCAAGAGTCATTTTGCATTTTAGGACAAAACAGACAATACATTAATGATAATCTAATGGGAATCTACTCGGCTTACAATCTTGGGAGGGGGTTCCAGGTTAACTTCCCCCAATTTGCCTGGTCTCCTGAGATTCTGATGTGTGAATACCATATGGACCCATCAACCGCAGTGAGAAACAGCCCGCCAGCGCTGGAGCTGATCCTCGTCAGTGTGGGTGCACTGCTCGAGACCACACCCAGGTCCTCCCAGCCGGGGCTCCATCTCGACCCGATGCGCGCGCGGTGTTTGAGCCTGCCGTCGTCCCTGCCGACGGCCACGACGTCGATGCGGTAGTTGTCGCCGTTGGACGGGCCAGTCACCAACGCCGCGGGCACGCTGACGAACGAGCCGCCGAGCGACTCCAGGTTCGTGTACCCGTCGGAGTCGGACCAGCTCCAGTGGTGTAGCGCCGCGTCGGTGCCCAGGCCGAAGAAGTCGAACCGCCCCGTGCCGACCTCGATGAGGACCGGGTGCGACCCGGCCGCGAAGCTGCCCCCCCTCCTGGACCACGGCGCCCACCCATTCTGGCTGTTCAGGTACTGGCGGTGCCACGCGGCCGCGCCGGGACCTGTCTCGTTGCCGAAGACGACCACGTCGTGCGCGGCGTCGCCCTGCCGGCACACCACCCCGGGCTTGGACACGGAGTTGACGTCGGAGAGGCTGTTGTCGAAGACGCCGCCCCATGCCGCCCGTTCGGGCTCGTACTTCTTCTTCGAGACGATCGGCCCGCCCGTGTCCCTGGTCCACTGGATCCAGACGTCGACGCGCTCACTAGACACGGCGCACAGGACCGGCGGGCTGGTGAAGGCGCCGCCCAGGGACTCGAACTCGCCTTGGGAGTTCCCCGTGGCCACGCTGATGTCCTTGGTGAGGACGGCTGAGGACGCGGACAGGCCGAAGATGGAGATGGTCGGGTTCCCGCTCTTGCTCCACGCTATGACGGCGGGGGGAGTCCGCAGCGGTCCGCCCCGCGAGACCCAGGAGGCTGACGAGGAGAAGTTTCTGCCCCCGGGGTTGGATGACGCTTCCTTTATGAGGCCATTGGAGTCCCGGAGAAACATTCGCACAACAGGACCATCCACGGAGGACCCCTGTATCGAGGAGTCGAGCACTGACGCGAGCGCCTGAGGGCAGATAGTGTCGATGCACGAGCTGCGTCCGGTGGGGACAGAAAGGCTTCTGTGGAGGGTCACTATGTTAGCCTGAAGGATCTAGCTTGAACAATGGGTAGTCAAGAATTCTCCTGCGACCGCTGCGCAGTGCGGGATATGTACATACGATGATCCTGTGCCTGACGCTGACGCAGATCCTGCACCCGAGCCTGCCGGTGTGGCAGCACCACTTGCCCCTCCTGATTGACGCAACCCAAGCACACAGCCGAGGATAACGATGACGGCGAGGAGGGCGCACCCGATCATGGCCCACCTCCTCTTAAACCTCCACCAGGGTCTCCCTTTGAACTCTTCGGCGGTTTCCTCCTTCTGAACATCTGTCCAAGCATCCGGCGAGGTCCAGCCCTGATCGAGCTTGTCGTGGATCTTCCCGTCGTCCTTGTAGGCTAGTATAGGCACCGGGGTTGGGTCGTACTCCGATACGACCTCTAGGGTCGAGTACGGCTCCGGAATCAGGCCCCGTTCGTCCTTCGGCACAGGCTCCGGTGCGACATCCTCGTTCGGTGGGTGGACCACCTCCGGCGCGCCGCCGCTGCTCCGGGGGCGCCAGGAGTCTACTGGCATCGTGATTATTATTTCTTTTCTACCTCCTGCTCACATCGGCTTGTTGGAAGGAAGCTGGAGGGCTTATTTTCCCTGGCGATTGGCACGGCGGAGTCAATCGATCGATGAGGAGAGAGATGTCGCCTCCCTGAAAGGCAGGAGACAACGAAGGAGAAATGCCTTTTCTAGCGGGGCGCTGGGATCCTGCCAGAACAGTTGGAAGGTTTCCATTCGGGATCTAGACAGCAGGTGGAGGGGAATGGGATTATCGGGGTCTTTTGTTGTGCCTGCTTCCTTGTCTCCTGCTGAGCCGCCCCCAAGACCAGCTGGGGGGCGCGTCAGGCATGTATCATCCTCGCTGGACCCGGCAGTCTTTAGTCTCTTTACACAAGTCCTCCGCATCTAACCCCTCTGCTGCCTGCGGTTAAAGCAGGGCGGTTGGGCCATACTGCGTACACCATTGACGGAACTTGGGCAATTCCCTCGAGGCTTGACAGGCCCAATAAAGTTGTTGTTGTCGTGGCGTTCTGTCTCTCGAGAGTGTCGTGCTCCCTGTGAGATCTCGACCTCGAATTGGGGAGCCTGTTGTGGTCAATACTGCCAACCAAGCCATCCCTTCAGGCGATTCATGTCGATGTCCAAACATTATAACCCTTATTAACTTTCCTCTGTGACTCAATTGAAATGCATATCCTGAGGCGGCCATGGGGATGGACACGTTGAGGCTCGGGGCCAATTCCTGCCCGTCGGTTGCACGGCGGAGACTCTTGGGAGTGGACTAGGGAAAATGAAATGCCAGCGCTCGAGTCAGTGTCTTGGGGGGCGGGTGATCGTCCAATCACGCGTGTGGCACGCCCCTAAAAGCAACCCCTTGCAGGCGCTGCGCCGCCTGGATCGTCGAGGGGGGCACGACGCCTTCAATCGGTGCAAAGCTGGACGCTTGTTGCAACGATGCGATTTCTTACAACTGTAGGTCTCTGTGTCAGGGATCGGATCACGGGAAGGGTCGATGGGATTACCCAACGTCGGGCACCCAAAGGCATTCGAGCTCATCTGTAATTTGGACTAAAGAAACTACCAAGGGGTCCTTTGAAAGATGAACGAAAGAGGATCCTAAACTTTAAAACCCTCTTACTTATGAATCCACCCGCCTCCTAGCCGTATCAAAGCTGGATTCCCTCTCCAATGCCTCTCGCACGTTGAGCTGCTCTCCACGCCATCAACTAGCCTGTCATGGCATCCCATTGTAGGACACAAGACATCAGCACTCGCCCGAGTTCTGAATATTCGAGGCCAAAATGGCATGTTTGTGTGCTCTGGACTTCCAGGCCACCCGCTTTTCACTCATGACCAAGGTTTCTGTATCACTACAGCCAGCCTCCTCAGCCCCTCCAAAACAGTCACCTCATCGAAGGCGTACACCATCCGGAACCACCCGGGAACGAGGGCGTGCTCCTCCCCCGGCTGAAGGAACACGCGGCCGTCAACCAGCCTCTGCGCCAGCGCGAACTCCCTCTCCCGATCCGAGAGAAGCGGCGGTCCGGACTCTGATGATGCCGAGCAGCTGCCGCCGCCTGGCGACCAAGTCGTCGGCGGCAGGTGGGGTGAGAGGTCGAGCCATAGGAAAACCCCCGCGTTGGAGCCGGGGAGGTGCCTCACCCCGATCTCCCCAAGTCTCCGGATGACCAGGGCCTGCGCCGCTGCGATCCGCCGCCTACTGAGTTCTACAAACCCCCTGCACCACTCCCTGTCCTCCAGCATGGCGATGGCGATGGCGACCGCGGGGCCTGAGGGCGAGTGGAACCGCACCATCCCCATTAGGGCGCGGCGAAGCTCCCCCGACCGGGTGATGAGCGCGCCGATCCGGAGGCCCGGGGCGGCGAAATCCTTGCTCATTGCGTACGTGACATGCAGCAGTCGGGGGTCAATCAGCTTCCCGTTGGTGTTGTCGATGGAGAGGACAGATGTGAACGGGTACTTCTTTGCGTTGTCCGGTTTGTCGTCCGAGGGTTGGAAGACGGAGAGGGCGTAGACCTCGTCGCTGATGAGGTGGATGGTGTGGCGCTGGCAGAACTTCATGAGCGCAATCAGGGTCTCTCTTGGATAGCACCGCCCTGGTCGATGGCGGCAGATGCCGCCTGGTTAGTCCCATCCAGTATGGCGACCCGTCCCAGCCAGCCGGAAAGAGGCATGTGCCATTCGGGTTTCTCACCAAGCGGATTGCTCGGATTCACGGCCAGCACCGCCCGCACCCTAACACCTCCCCTTGTTGACCTTGTCATAGCCTCCTCCAGCTTCTCGACCACGTCCTCGTCGAAGCACCTCTCAGCCGTCGTGTCGGCATACACGACCTCCAGCCGCGCCTTTACGCCAAAGTCCAGCTCGAACCGCCCATACACGGGGCGGGTGACGAGAATCCCGTCGCCTGCATCGGCCAGGCTGAAGGCGAGGACCTCATGCAGGGCGGTTGCGCTGGCAGTGCAGAGGATCTCTGCGCCCGTCAGGGGCACGTGCGGGTCGAAGTACTCATTTAGGTGCGCGGCTAGGACGCCGGGGAGCTCCTTACCACCGGCGGTGCTGTACCCATAACCAAATGAGGGGCCGGGGATGTGAACCTTGAAGCGCCATCACCGTCAGACCCGCGACTTCGGGGGATTGAAAGATGGACAGTGATCGAGTAGGGGATTGGCTTGATTGGTGCTGGTGGTCGGCGGGTCAACAAACCTTGTTCGCGAACTCCTCCAGCTCTTTCCGGACCAATTCCTACAGGTGTAGAAACTCCATTGTTATGTTTCTTAACGAAATTCGAACTTTTCTTCTTGAAAAGTCTCTCAAAGGATCTCAAAGGGCAGTACACACATTCTCTGCCGTCGCGAACGATATAATTCCGTCGGGGTTTGTGTCCCGGTCGTATCGATTCTCGGAGGGAACGAAGCGCCACGGGATGTCGAACTGAGCGGCTGTCTCGGCGCCCCGTTTGGAGAGCATGGTGTCCTCGTTGATCGTGGGGCGGGTGATATGCATCCTCGGTAGACTTAACAAGCAAGGGCTATACCAGACGGGAAACGGAAAGGCGATGAGGATGGCTGTTGACTCCCGTGCCTCAGCCGGGGGAAATAGTCTCTCCAAGTTGAAAGGCGCCAGATGAACAGATTTATTGACCCTTTTCCCACGTCCAGGTCCACATCTGGTCAGCGAGGAGGTTCCTACTACAGCTCGGAGACCGTGAAATTAACTCCGAGTGCGCCTGGTTCCCGCCTGATTCCTGGCCAGCGAGTCACTCCGCGTTCCAAGTGTTTGATTCGCCCTTACCCCGCAACAATGTCTTAGTGAGACCCCAATGCATCGTTGATCGCACGGATAAAGCTGCCCATATTCTCTTACAGGGTCGTCTAGGACTCTCCGGAATGTCGGAAACAATTAGACTGGCGGGCGCGACCCCAGGGGCTTGGGCGGCACAGCCGAGACCAGGTATTGCCGCCATGTGGAGGCCGAAGTGTCGGACGGGTCGCCGCTTTTGCATATCGCTTGTCCCGGCCTGCCAGGACCGATTTGCTATCGCGGATCCCGGCGCTCCAGGTGACTGGAGACTCACCAAACTCAAGGGGGTGATATCCCTGTAGACTTTGGACTCGAGAGTCCTAGCAGAGGGATGCCGTGCGTCCAATTAAGTTGCCCAGAACTTATCAAGATAAGTCACGTGATCGTTCGCGATACCTACCGCCCACGGGGTAGGTGGTCCTGGGGCGGGGTGTCGCCAGTTGGAAGGCTCGAGCCTCCTGCACACGTGCTCGCTTCTCTCTGTCTGTCTCCTTCGCAAGGCTACCTTTCCTGATAAACTTTGACCATCACCAACCGTCACCTCCTCATCTATCCTCATCAGCGATTGCACGCAAAGATGGTGGCCACCTGTGACACTTGCGGGAAGACCTTCGCAGCGGGATGGCGCGCCCGCGACCAGCACTGTGAGGCAACCGACCACCGAGCTTTCGAGCTCGAGTGCCGATGTTGCTATGACCGCTTCGACGACGAGGAAGACCGACGGGAGCACGAGGCCGATGACCACGCCTTCTGCGCCGACTGCGATCGATTCTTCATGAATGCCAATAACGCGCGCCAGGTAAGGCGTCTCCCAGCCAGCCATCTCTCAGACCTAGCTGGTATCGTCTCAGCTGCTGGATCTTTGCTGACGCCCCCGGTCACCCGCTACCTAGCACATGAACTCCCACGCCCATCGTGGAGGCTCGATCGACTGCCCGTTCTGTCGCAAGAACTATACCCCTAGGACTGGAGTCATGCATCACCTCGAGTCCGGCAGCTGTCCCAAGGCGGTCAATCTCAGTCGTGACGAAATATACCGCTTCGTCCGGTCCAAGGACCCGCAGGGAGTCATCTCGAAGAAGCTGATCGGCTGGCAAGGCTCACCCACGTACGAGGCCACCAGCCTCGCCTGGAATGGATATGCGTACGAGTGCTACATATGCCACCGCGACTTCAACTCGTTGCCTAGCCTGAACCAGCATCTAAACTCTCCTACCCGTGAGTACCAACCAGGCTCAAAGCTGCTTTATCAACCTCTCAGCCATGCCCCCACATTCTGTCGCCGCTTCCCGAAGCCATACATCCTCAAGATGGAAACGAGGGCAACTCGATGACAGCTCCCCTTATCTTCCACCCCGGAGTACACTCTAGACCAGGAAGCGCTCTACCACTGTCCCAAGTGCCGCACGCAGTTCAAGAGCATGGCGGGCTTCATCAACCACCTCGAGAGCGAGTCGTGCGGCTTCATGCGGTTCGATGCAGTCCAGAAACGTATGGGCGACATGCTCCAGAACGGCGCCTCATCGGCTATTAGCCTGAACTGCCCGCGCGGCTTCAACAGGAGAGAATCGTGGATGTGGGAAGTGGCGCTGCTCCCTCCTTCCTGCCTTCTTTTCTTCTTTTTTTCTTCTCTTTTTTGGGAGGGATGGTCTGGGGGTTGTGGTGATACCATTGTTATTGCCTGGAGAAAGGAAGTTTTATGGTTGCCCGCGAGTAGCAACTATTACCCACGCTTTCCAGGGGACCCTCACAGGGCTGAGAGAGTGTATGACATCTGAGCAGATAGTCAGATGTATTCGAGGATGAATTGCAGGCAGGGGGATAGGATATGCGGGCTTTACAGATGAGTTCTCCCATGATTTATCGTCACGTGATCCGACCCACTTCATCCCGCCTGTTATCCCCACTCCGATAATTCGTACGGATTACACAGTCTGTTTGGACCCACCCGACGGACCAAGAACAGCGCCTAAACCATTCTGTGACTGCCAAGTTCACGTGGAAACTTCACCCCACACATATCCAGAGGCCACCTCGTAAATTAGATCCCTCGCGACATCCGCCTCGCAACCGCGGAAGCCCGAGAACCGCATAGATTCACGATCAGACCGCCTAGTCTAGAGCTATGTGATATGAAGCAATAACAGGTTGAGATGATATCCTTTATGAGTGACAGGACGAGATCATTGAGGCACTGGTCTGTCTTTGATGAAGCCCAAGCATTAAACAGGTGGGTGGATTGTCGATCAATTTCACGGCGTTGGCTGGGATTCATTAGCGCTACCATTCACGCATGCGCAAGATATAGCGTGAAAAGTTCAGAGCGCCCCCAATTTCGTCTAAACCGCAATTGACACCGTCTCAATTGACTGCTTGCCAGATGCCTGCGCCTGATCGAAGCCTCGACTGTTCGTGAATGAAGCTGGGTTGTGTCTTCTAGAATACACACCTTAGTAGAGTTTGCCTGATCCCGCACCATTCTCTCCTTGCCCCCTCCGAAAAAAAAAAGGAACGGTTACATTTTCCACCTTGGGCAGAAAGTCCCACTCACACTCCCTCGCAACGTCGATGGAAGTTGGGAATTTCCCCGCCAGCCTGAATTCCCCTGCGTCGAGCCCCAACTCGAGGAAATCGCGATGTAACCGTTCGCCGCACAACTGCAACCTCGAGGCAGGCACACGGACGCCCACCGCCAGACAAGCGGACAGGCGATCCTAGTCCCTCATGCATTATCAGGTTGCTGTGCCCCGATTGAGGACTTCTTATCCGACCAAGAACGTGGTTAGGGCATGACAGTCGCCGGGATCTTACGCTAGCCCAATAGTTTTGTGGGGCATGGGGAATTCACGCACTCAGATGCGGCCATCTACTGAAAGGAAGTCGCAAATGCGGTCGACCTTCCTTTGCGAGACGACTTGCATTAGTTGTATGATTTTTTGTTTTTCGTTTCCTCAAGACCCTTGTTCATGCGAGTTGCTGGGGAGGCTAGTCGCAGTCGCCCATCGTTCTGGTTTCCACTCCTTTTTCCCACCTCACTGTCCAGCCCCCTCCCCTTTAATTCATTTCACTCTTCTTCTCCCAACCACCGCCGACCTGTTAACATCGTGAGCCAAGGCGACCATCTTGATATCTGACCCTTGAAATTCTTTCACCCAAAGGCACATAATTACGTTCCTTTTCTTTTCCTTGTCCTATAATTGTCTATATTACGTCTCTATCTCTCTTTTCTTTGGGCTAGAGCTAGTCCCACGACGGACTTAGACACATCGAGACGCATTGCGTGTAGAGATTCCATTCGTCACAAAACCCACGTTTCTGAAACACCACCCGCTGCACCCGTGCAACAAATCGCCACCTGCCACTTAGTGTGGCAGTACAAGCCGTCATTGAATAACCCTCATCCTATCAATTGCATTCCCCAACGTGGGTTGCAGCTGCGGCGGGAATCTAAGATCGACTGCGACGCTAAACAGAGCACAGATATACTCTTGGACACCCAGCGTCCTTGACTCGTCTCATCAACGACGGACCGCGCAGACTCACAAGCACCAACACCAAGCATTTCTAGAGCAAGCTTCGGCAAACTCAAGCGTCGAGGCAACACGTCAAGCTGAGACACAATGGCTCCCGGACTCATCGAACGGCTCCAGGCCAAGATCGAGCTGTTCCGACTCGAGCAGCGATACACGCGCAGGCGCAACCGGAGGTCGACCTTCGTGTCCAACGCTGTCTACGTCGACGGCGAATACATCTACAACACACCTGTGTCAACAGGCAGCTCGAACAACTCGTCCACAACCGCCTCGACTGCGGCACACACCACCGACAGCATCTCGTCTGCGCCGTCCGAGAAGCCCGGCAAAAAGCTGAACCGTTTCTCGTCCATGCCCGGATTCGGGTCTCTGTCCAAGGCGAGCGGGCGTCAGACCGCCGAGGAGTGGAGGACAGGCAACGCCAACGTCTCCGAGGTGCGATGAGCTCGGAACGATATTCGAGCCTCGCCCTAATTCGGGGGCTTGGCTATACGCAGCAAGGGATGCGCCACCGTGTGCGGGCCGACCACAATGATGCCCCGGGTGTCACTCCCCACGGTACATGGTTACGTCGCGGGGCCGAGCAGGCGACGGATGCATGCTGGCTAGGAGGGAGCCTAGGGGGAAGATAGCCGGCTCTCCTGAGGGGGCATTCGCCTCAGACTGCGCTGCCGAGCACGACCGCAGCGATTCCCATCATTCCACGGCATTGGTTTATTTTTCTTTGTCAACCTCCATGTGGCCGGCCCTTGAGGTCACGCCCTCATTGGCCGTCCCGCTTGGCATATCACGAACTAAATCGCGGCAAGGGAGACGAGAGTGCCGCAGGTGCATGTGCCAGCACTCGCACTTTCGGAAAGGCATTGTTGCTGTCTGCGGTATTTATTGGATTTTGTAATTCCTTTTTCATGGTCATGATGAATGACAGCAAGGCGCGGAAACTAGAGGTTGCTCACCTGCCACAAGCGGGACAGACACTCGCTCCGTTGTGCATAATTACAACTTAGCATCTAGCCCAGTTGATAGACTCGCTGGCTTTTCATATTAGGTGCGTATGTATATATTTCGTACGTTAGGTTCAATTGCACATCCTGACCTTTCCTCTCCGCACGTGAATCCTGGCGCTTGAGGCTACAATCCACATTCACGCCCAATTGTAATGGTTCGGTCATGCCCATCCCTCTTTCCTCGCAAAGACTCACAATGCCGTAACAATAACATAAAATCACCCAGAAAAGATTCAACTATTACAACCAAACGATCAGTATAAAGGATACAGAACTTCAATTTGAAATTTCATATCCAGTTCCTAAGTCCCAAGGGTAAGAGGTTCTAAGGCCATACTACCTAAGGCAGGTGGGCACGAAAACGCGTCTAGTCAAGCCTTTAATTTACACGTTACATTGGTCTTACAGGGCCTCTCAGCGAGCCACTTCCTAAGGAGAACCCATCTCGCACCAGTGCAAAGATTATTTTGCCATATATCCATCACACACCCTAACCCAAGCCTGGTGTAACATGGGCCACGAGGAACGTGGCATGGTAGGAAGAGGACTCCTAATGCTGAACTGAACCCCTCTTTATTTCCGAGCCCTCCTCGGTATTTTTTCTTCTTTTCCTTGTCTCAATACTTGAGAACTGTCCTCTAGTCATCTACAGACACCCTTTCGTCAGATCTGCCTCAGTATCTTGCGACAATATGTGGCTCATCAACACTAAAACCCTTAGTCTGGAAAAGTTCGACGATCCGCCAGCCTATGCGATCCTTTCCCACACTTGGGGGAGAGGTGAGGTGACCTTTGAGGATATAAGCGACCTCGACAAGGCGAGAAGCAAGCCGGGATTTGAGAAGATCAGCGAGACATGCGAGATTGCTCGGGAAAGAAACCTCGACCACGCCTGGGTGGACACGTGCTGCATCAACAAAACGTCCAGCGCCGAGCTCTCCGAGGCCATCAACTCTATGTTTGCTTGGTACCAGAATGCTGCCGTCTGTTTCGCCTATCTGCATGACGTCGGCACACAATTTGACGAGGCGTTTGAGCGCGATTTCTCGGGTTGCCGGTGGTTCAAGAGGGGCTGGACCCTGCAGGAGCTCATCGCGCCGAGGACGCTGGAATTTTACAGCCGCGAATGGCTCCCCCTGGGTACAAAGAAGGACCTGGCGGGCCGCATCAAGGACATCACAGGCATCCCTGAGGATGTCATCAAGTTCGGCGACTTCTCCGGATGCTGCATTGCCCAGCGCATGTCGTGGGCTGCCGACCGGGAGACGAAAAGACCCGAAGACATCGCCTACTGCCTCCTGGGCGTCTTCGGGGTCAACATGCCAATGCTCTACGGCATGGGCTCCAAGGCCTTCATGCTCCTGCAGGAGGAGATCATCAAGACCACAAATGACCTGAGCATCTTCGCCTGGCAGACCGTCTCAGAGCCGCACCCCCTCGCCCGTGGCATCTTTGCGACCTCCCCGGACGAGTTCCGCTACTGCCGCCACATCGTCAGCTTCGGCCCGGAGAACGCCTACAAAGGGCACTTTAACTTGACCAATATCGGGCTCTCAGTTCGTATCCCCTTGATCACTTACAAGGGGGAGTTTTCTCCTTCCTCGCTGTCCACCAAGCTCATGAGGCTTCACTGCCGAGATAGCAGGGACGAAGCAATGGAGACGGCGGTGATTCTCGGTCGCTCTGGCGATCGGTATTTTCGTATCCGACCCGAAAAGCGGGTCCACTTTGCCAGGGTCGCTACCGGATTCCTCAAGGCTGTTAACAACTCAAGGCCGACAGATATCTTCATCGTCAAGCACCTCGGCCAGAGCGAGGCCGACAGGATTATCGACTCGACCGGGTGCCTCTCGATCAGCCTGGCGCTGCCCCGCGGCCTCGTATTCACCAAGGTCGGGGACTTCCCTCCAGACCGCTGGGACCACGACTTGGCTGAGCCGGCCTTGGCCCTCAACTTTAGCATGGACGAGGACTTCTTCGGCTTCTGCCTGCTGCGCTTCTCCTCCGTCGACGCCCGCAGCGAGCTGCTGCTGCCCCCTGCCGCCGCTGTCGGCCGCGGGGCAGCCCTGGCCGACGGCTACCTGGCGGTCACGTGCAGGCTCATCAAGGACGCGGACCAGAGCGACGGCAGCAGCACAGAGCGGTCGGCGGGCCACCGGTGGCTCCCCGTGCGGCGCAGTCTCCGCTGCTCGGTCCACCACAGGAGGCCGGCGGATCGGGCCGGGTGGGAGTGGGACGCGATCCACTCCCAGATGACCTCGGCCGAGGCCGCGAGGTGTTTCTCCCGGTCCGGCTGGGGCAGGGAGGGCGGCGACTCGGCCCGGGTGGACGCGGCCGGGTTCGACGACGCGGTGCAGGTCTCCATCGTGTCCCCGTCCGCCTGGGTGGATCGTGACTTCGCCAGGGTCTGGGACGCCAAGCTGTCGGCCACCTTTGTGTCTGCCAAGGCCATGGCTTGCGATGATACTCCTGGGTTCCCCCAGAATACGGCGAGCATCTTACCATCGTGATCCCAAGGGGGCGCCGCCGAGGGAAGAATTTATTCGATATATCTTTTCCCCTATGGCCAAGTCCTCCGTCTTTTCTCATATATTTGTCGGTTGCCTCCAGAACGCACACTTACGAAGCCACGCATGCACGGGACCCAGCTTGTCCGTACTCTTTGGCCCGAGGCAATAATATCCTTGGATAACAGGACGACAGCAGGAGAGTTGTCAATTTTAACATTACAAGCGTTGCTATAGTACCCTCTGCCTCCTCTTTCCTTCCAAGTTTACTTCCTTACCCACTCGATCCGTGCCACCGCCGCTATCTAGGATTCACAGCGTCGCATCCCTTTATCCCAACCTGGGCTCAACAACGGCCAACCTCAATGTCTTGTCACCCCAAGGGCCCCCAAGCTCATACCTGACCCTCATGGAGCCCGCAACGTCATCTACCTGATCGTTAGCCGCGGCCGCGAGCCCCCTCAGCCGCCGATGCCCCGCCAGCCCGTCCGCGGTGTCGACGATCACCCGGACGGCGTCCACCTTCCGCCAAGCCCTCAGGCTGGGCTGCCCCGCCGACCAGGCCATCATCCCTAACGATAGCAGCGATATCAGCAGTACGCTCAGCAAGCCCGTCAGCGTGATGGCGGGGACGTGCGTGATGCGATAGAACTGCTGCCGCCGAGCGACAGCGAAGCTGATATTCGTGTGCTGGGACCCCCGATCCGGGGAGGCGTCGTCCGAAGCCATCATCTCATACGCGAGCCGCTCGACCTCGCCCGTCGCGAAGAGGAGGTTCTTGGCTATGAGGCCATAGTCGACCTCCGGCTTGGACCGGCCGACGGCGCTGCCATAGAGAACGGGACCAAGGCCTGGGGTGGCTACCTGCTGGCCCGACGAGTCCGCAGTGTAGGTCGAGAAGAAATCACCCCAGTCCTGAATTAGAGGATATGCCGGAATCCTCTCCTCCCTCCAGGATTCCGCCACCCGCATCAGCCGTCCCGACCCGTCCGACGCGCGGTTGTAGCTCAGGGACCCCTGCATCCTGTAGAGGGAGCACTCGAAGCCGTATGCGACCAGGGAGGACTTGTAGCCCTTCCAGACGGAGTCTGGGTCGCCGGTGGGCCGCCCCGTCATGTTGAACACTCTATATTTCGCCGTGGTGCTGAAGTTGCTCGGGTGCCCCTCGATGATCGAATTATCCAATTCACCAAGGGATTGCGCCACGCTCCAGTCCGGCCTACCAAACTTGACAAACCCAATAAACGCCCCGCTACGTCCCCGATTGAAGCCAACAAACTGCAGCCTCTCGTCATTGCGGCTCTTTTCGTCTAGGATCGCCGTCAGGCCGGATATCCGGGTTTTCAGGTGGGTCACGTACTCCACAGGGTGGCCGTCCGCCGCCGTGTCGTTGAACATGAAGCTCGCCTTCACCAGGTTCATCCTTCCTTCCTGATTGGCCAAATGAACTTGATCCGGTGCCCTAAGTCGGCAGTCTTGCGACAGCTTGTATCCCGGGACCCCTCGGAGCTCGACAATACTCTGCGGCAGGGATTCCAGCTTTGGACCCGTGACGTTTGCGGCCACATAGTCTCCATCGTCGTCGAGCTCGAATGCTGCGCCCTTGAACGACAGGGAGTCGAGCATTAGCCTCACAGAGAGCCTCAATATCTGCTGCTCGGCTACGGAGAAGTTGTAGTTCACCGACAGATTCGTTGCCGAGCCGTTTGACTGGCTCGCGTAGGAGGGACTCATCAGCGCCCTGAGCGTCACCTCATCAGAGCTATCGCGGACGGTCTCATCGAAGGCCTCGTACGCGATTGCGTTAGCGAAGGATGTCTGGGCCACGGCAGAGAGGAGACCGACGATGGCGAAGAGGATCAGCTTGGGACGCCTGCTCCGCACCAGGCGGAGGAACTTCAGAGGGTCCTGCGCCGTTTTGTTCCAGATCGTCAGAAGCCCTGTAAACCGGTACTAAAAGCCACCCCTGGGAGCGGGGAGGAACAAGCTGTTTCACATACGTACGAGCCCGTGTTGGACCTGCTGGCCTCGACGAGACTGAGGATTGGGACCCCGACGGAGGTCCTGTCCAACTCGTTCAGCATGGTGACACGCATAGACGCGAACCAGTAGAAATTCAGGATGACCATGCCCAACGGCGCGATGACGGCGCCCAAGACAAAGTCAGCCGTCTTCGCCTGCACCTGGGTGAGCCGCCCCCCTATGACGTGCGGCGTCAGGCCGATGCCCAGGGTGTCTCCCGATGTCCATGCTATGATGAAGGAAACGGGGGCAAGCAAGAGCAGTGAGGCCGCTACTAAATGGTGTGCTGGGCATGGTAGGGCAGGCCAGCCCGGTCGGCGTCTCTTCCGGCCGACCAGGGGAGTGCGGCTCTCGCTTCGGGCTCTATCGAGCGTGTCGAGGGACAGTGATGAGCCTGACCCCCATGCAGGATCTGGATTGAGAAGACCGCCTTGGCCGCCTGCTATATGGCCGGTGGTGTTGCGCCTCTGGTTTCGTCGAAGGGGCATGAGTGCGATCAACTTGACTGCCTAAGTAGCCTCCTGTGTCTCTCAAGGAACAGATTTCAGTTAGACTGTTGGCGGATCGCCTAGAAGGTCGTATTGTAGCTGTGAACGAGCGTGGGAAGAAAGGATAACGGGAAAGTTCGACCATAGCTTGACTGGTTCATGGAATGAGACCCTGAACCGGACGGCACCATCTATAAAGCGGCCAGGCCGAACCACGGACTCGATAGAGAGGGTTCGCGCAACAGCGCCACTTGAAAAATCTACCACTCCGATTGAGGACGCAAGATCTAGGTTGACCAATGCGGAGCCAGCCCTGTATTGGCGTTATTGCGCCACGGGGGCTTTATGGCTAGGCGCGTTAAATTAGAGGTTACAGCCTTATGCCTCAGTGCCTATGCCTCAGTGCCTCTGGCAAATCGTTCTTCTAGGTTGACCACACCCTCAAGTCAGGGCAGTGGCTGGTTCAGGGTACTGCAGCTGAGGTTTGAGGTTGTGCTGGTGCCCGGGACTGGAGAGCTCTCCAATGAGCAGCGGATAGCTGGGCTAGTTGCCTGGTCAGTCGGCACACGCTAGACGCCTCGCAGTAGCTGGGCGGTATATGCACTAGCTGAGTGGAACACATAGAATGACACAGCCACAATGGCAGATTCCCTCTCAATCGTAAGCCTGGCTTTCAAAAAAGGACTTGGGACTAGCTTGAGCTTGGGAAACACCAGGTGCAGGAAGCTCATAATCCCCACATTCGCACTTTCCAAGCTATCTTTCTATCAACCGGGCGATGCGTCGGCCAGGTTCCAGACACTCAGGAGCTAGTTCGGGTACGTCTTCGGGAAGGATGCCATCGAACAGTCGGACTCACAGCTCTGGGAATCATTGAGCTTGCTTTCACAAGCCGAGATGACATCAGTTGGGTATGTTAATAATAATAAATAACTTCTCATTCAACGGCATCTTTACTCTCTGTGTAAGCCTATTAGGAATGGCAGCTAAAACCATGGCAGAACAAATACCATCCACATCCACGAACAAGCCGGGCTCGCACGGAAGGATATACAAGAAGTCAAGGATGCTCTCGAGACGGGAGAGCAACAGTGGAAGTTGTGCATCGACAAGATGACTAAGTACAACAAGGAGCTCCAGACAGGCATCTCAATGCTTATGGGCGTTGCGAAAACTATTGGTAATATAATACAAAACGGCGCCCGACTCGAGGACATGGCAGATGCCGTTTTGGTGGACCTGTCCGAAACCGACATTTCCACAACACCCTAGGACACTTCTTCTCTTTTTCATCCTCTTGATGGCATGAATGAGCGGTACGAACTATTCAGTGGTGCTGCCGGCAATGGAATTGGGGTCTCAAACAGGATACCCAGCCCTCATCTCAGCACTAACCTTCCAACGAACCCAGGTGCAACCACACTATCCCGCAACGGGGCTGCTTTCCTCCTGTGAGTTAAATGGTTATACTCATTCACCAAGGAAGGATTCTCGATCGTTTCCTAACAGGCTTTTAGTCATTGCAAAGCCGTGATGGAAGCAGCGTCGATCTTGGGAGGCGCTAGATCTGGTGAGGACCTCGTTGTGACGGATGTATTCGCAAACGAAGCCGTGACGGTAAATACGTTCGACGACTTGAAAAAGGTATCCAAGGCCTGATGAACCGCGACCATAATTTTCCGTTACTTCACTTGACACTGAGCTGGTCCAGACACTTTGGCCGCACTCGCGTCTCGCAGCTTCCAGAGAGCTATTATCGGACGGCCTTTTCCAGCATCATCTGGATTTCCCTTGGCAATATCCTTGAGGAGGCTGAGCATAGGTCCAAAACGGGGAAGGTTATTTCGGCGATCGAGGAGATGACCGACACTGGACCAATGCCATCGAGAGCTGCAGCTGCACCCCGACGACGAGATGTTCCATCTCATAACCGGAGCATATCGGCAGATATTGGAGCTTTCGCAAGCGTGCAGCAGACTCGTCCTCGGGTCCCACAAGTCTTTTGCCGGCTAGATGACGAGGTACCTGAAGCCGAGGCAATCCGGCAGGCCCGACTACTTGAAGAAGACGGTGGCGGGGATGCGCTGCACTTCGAACAGCATTAGGCGGGAGGTGAAATTCCGGCACAGGGTAGAGATTCGGCAGGCGGACCCCAAGCTCAAGGAGATACAGCAAGAGCAGCACAAGATTGACGAGATGCAGGAGGGGTAGAAGCGGATAATGGACTCGATGCGACGGGAGCGGCAGATCCTAGACCAGGCCAGAGAGCAGCAGAGAATCCTGCAGATCCTCCAGCAGATCCAGCTGGCAATGCAGAGCTGGGGCAATGCCCAGGCAGAGACGGCGGCGCCGTTGGAGGTGCATGGACAGGAATAGGGTCGAGTTGCTACATGACTGTGTTTTTTCCCCATTAATTATTGTGTCCACATAGATCTGTAGGAGAGTATGTGAATTTCAACGAACCTAGTATTGGAAGTGTCGGTTATTTGATTGATCTTTCCCCGAAGTTCTTAGAAGCGTTTTTGGAATATCAGTCCGCGGAGGCCAAATCAACCTGTGACAAGGTAGTCAAATGTTTGGTCTCATATCATCCCATCCTCAAGTCACCGCCGTCACCGAGTGGCAGCAGACACAATCTAACTGGGGACTCGAGATAATACATTGATGGTAGAAGATGAACAATGTATGTATACCCAGGAATATAAAGATGAAAAAATAGTGCCGCGGCGTGACGTGGAATATCCGGCTCAGCCACACAACACTTCACTGGATCGGCAGTTCATCGCCCAAGACGAGGGGAAATATCATCTGGTATTCATTTTGCAAATACTGTATGAGGGCCGACATTCACTGGTACAGTAGTAATTATCAGCCAGTAGCAGCCAGTGAGATCCATGGAAACTCGTCTGCCTGGTGAGGCCATCCTTCGCTAAGCTCTGTCCCATTCACAGGCAAGAGGACATCATACTGCCGGCGAGGCGTCTCATACAAGTTGCTAGATGCGAGCGGTCCGTGCTGCCACGCGAATACGAGTTACAGATTCTTGTGCATGCTTGCTCAACCGGGAGAAACAAAGTGAACCATAATTATTTCCGTCTCCGGTTCCGTTCTTTCCCCGCCTTCCGGTATTCCCGATCGCATTGCATTCCAACATATAATTACCGATCGAAATAAAGCATACCAACCATGAAAAACGACAAGACCACCGAGCAGAATTACTCCCAACTGCCTTTGCCATCCTCGGCCATGTTCCATACCCCAAATCAGGGAACTACATCACCGCAGCAGCACACAACCCTCCGTGAACTGATCCTAATAACCGCCCCATCGCCTTCCTCCTCCCCATCCACAGCATCGGCACACAGAACAGGCCCTGGTCCGCTTGGAGCGTCATTCCCCTCACCGCGTCCGGTCTCTTCTCCGCCCTGGTTATTTACCGAGACCTCCTCGCCGGCCGCAGGAAGGTCGAAGGCCGGCTGACGCCCGTCCGGCCCGTCCCGGTCCCGGTCCTGGGTCTCGTCCTCGCCGACACTATCCTCGCGGCGTGGCACCCCGGGTTCCTCGTCCGCAGCTGGTTGCGCATGACAGGGGGCAGTGACAGGCGGTGGTTGTTGATCTTGGGGACGCATGCAACTACATTCTTGATAATAGACTGCTTAGTCACAGGCCGCTGAGGCTCGTCTTCACGTGCTCTGCTCTCTTGAGACTAAGCCACGGTGATGATATTGCTGACCGTCGAGTGAACACCATCTACCTCCAGCGTCATCCACATATATCTGGCAGTGGACAACTGTATCCGCCTGTGCTCCCCCAGGGACCACGAAGACCATACCGACGATCGGAAGGACTCTGGATACTCTGACGACCCAGAGCCGACCCAGCTCCTCGGGCCCTCTCCTTCTCTCCCAGATGGTTAAAAGAGCAGGGGTGGCTTCCGGGAGGGACCCGAAAGCGGCGACAGGGGAGGAAATCGGAGAAGGACATAACTTGGGACACCAGAGGGAAAACGGGGGGGAGAGACAGAGAAAGGCGCCTATACTCTTTACAGCACACCAATGGCCTAGACTGCAGAGTGTAAGCCTCTTGTTGTTTTTACATAATAATTCGGTGCCCAGCCCATAGAGTAATCTTCCCCGTACCCCCATACTTCTTAGGGTTGAACGGCGGGTAAAGTCGAGTATCACCCCGGGCCCGGGGATTTTCAAGAACCTCCCATATCCCGTCTGCCATCATCTACTGAATAGGAACTCGCGTACTAAACACGAAAGCCCAGCCAGTCCGTGTCCGGATTCGGCATCCTGCCAGAACCACCGTCGCCGCCACCAGCGGGGACGTGCTGTCGTTGCGGTTGATGCCCGCCAAAATAGGGAGAATGCTGCACTTCCTGCTGCCTGACCGCGCCGCCGCCTCCTCCGTTAGACAAGGGCGAGGTGTGGGTTGCGGGGATGGAAGGTTGCTGTTCCGCTGCCGTGTGAACCAATTTGGGGTAGTTGAAGAAGTCGAACACCTGGATGCTGTCGAGCTCACTGAGCGACGTCGCCTGACTAGAAGTCTGCTCGAGGCCGGACCGCCTGGTGGACGAGGCGGTGGCCATGAGGGCGTAGGCGCTCCTGAATTTGTGTTGTTTGCAAAACGTTGGTTAGTAGTTCGTCATCATCGTAGATGGGTAAGCCGTGAAGGCAGGACGCAAGCTGGACACGATCGGGGCGGGTTTCGGAACGTAACCCCACTATAATAACACTCACTCCCTCATAGCACCAAGGCCCGCCTCGCCCGCCCGCGCCCTCCCCACGACCCGCCCTAGCACGCGCGCGTACCCGGTGGCGACCTCCCAGTGCCGCCCGACCCGGGACAGGGTCTCGACGAAGAAGTCGATCTTGGGGTCGACCGAGCAGCCCGTGGCGGCCGCGTGCACGACGAGCAGCCGGGCGGCCACCCAGAGGGACAGGGCGAAGGGTGGGCCCAGCAGGTCGAGCCCCTCGGCCTCGAGCATCTCGCGCGCGATGTCCCCCAGGCTCTGCACGGCTGAGAGGCACCGCTGCATGGCGTAGTGCGACGGCGCGAAGGCCGCCATCGCCGGGGTCGCTGCTGTTGTTGTCGTTGTCGTCGTCGTCGTCGCCGCCCTGGCTGCTGCTGCTGACCCCGACCGAGGAGGAGGAGGAGGGTAGGCGGCGGCCGAGTGAAGGCGCACCGCGGCCGCGACGTAGGCGCTGTGGAGCACGAACCAGTTGGCCACGCGGCTGGCCGGGTCCGAGTGGCACAGCGCCGAGATGCGGCCGTACTCCCCGGGCAGGCTCTGGAGCCAGCCGTCCAGCGCCCCGTCCAGGCTCCGGTACGTGCCGCGCCACCTGGCCATGTCCGCCGCCGAGGCCGGGTCGACGGGCGTCCGGAGGAAGGTGTGCACCCTGCTGAGGATGGTCATGATCTCGCAGTGGTACGAGAAGCTGCCCAGGTTCTCCGGCGTGTCGATCGCGTATGGCGAGGAGGTGGGCGAGGACGACGGCGGTGAAGACGCCCTTGAAGGCCCTGATACCCCTAACCCTTGCCCGCCTACCGTCCTCCTCCCTGCTCTCCCGCCGACTTCCCTCGGCTCGAGTGACCGCGTCTCGACGGGCACGTTCCGCGAGAACAGGTCATACGAGCACGGCAGCACGCGCCTCATCTCGTCGTCATCGAGGATGTAGTCGGCCGACATGACCCCGCTAACCCCGCTGACAGTGGTGTACCTGTCGATGAGGTACACCATCCAGCAGAGCCGCCTCCTCCCTTCGTCCTCGATCCAAGATTCCGGTCGCCCCGCGGCGAAACCCCGCGAGCCACCCGCTCGAGCGTATCCACCACTCCCGTCGCCTTCACCGTTCACGTCCCTCGGCTCGAGGAAGACGCTGCTCTCTTCTCCCAGGCCGAGATGCCGCACCCCCTGGGCCAGCAGCGCCACCAAGTTGCGGGCCCGCGGCCCGTTCTCCGTCCCGATCTCGTCCAGACAGAGGATGACGAGGGCGCGGAGCGCCGGCACGCTGACGTGCTCCATGGCGTAGAGCTGCACCGTCCGTCGGGACACGGCGTGGAAGTGCGTCCTCATCTCGGGCGACAGGCGCTGCTGTCCTCTCTGTTGTTGTTGGCTTTGCCGCTGCCGCTGCTGCTTCTGTGGCTGCGAACCGCCGTCATCGCTGGCTTCGTCCTCATTCCTCAGGAAGCGCATCGTCGTGGCCACGATGGCGTGCAGGAGGACCCTGTCCGCCTCGGCCAGGTACGTGGAGCCGAAGAAGACGCCGAAGGTGGTCTTGCGGTCGAGTATCGGACACCATGTGTTGCAGTGCTTGAAGTAAAGGTCGACCAATGTATAGACCACGTCGTGCGGCGGGAGGTTGCCGGCTGCTGAGAGTGGCGAATAAGAGATCCCCGGGCCGCCTGGGGAGGGCGTGGGATGATGGATGATGCCAGAGGTGGATGGCGTGGTTGTCCTAAGGGACGATGGCTTGTTCACCCCGACGGACAGGGTAAGCAGAGTCTGCACAGATGCTCGATCATCAGGCTGGAGTACAACCTGGTCTCCACTGCCGCCGCCGCCGCCGCCGCCGCCGCCGCCTTGCAAGACGGGCGTCTGCGCGTGGTATGACGAGGATGCAGCTCCATGGCCGACACTTGGAGGGGGAACCGAAGCCGAAGCCGGGGAAGAAAGAAGAGCAGGAGGAGACAAGCTGTCAACCGTTGTCGTCTGGGCGGTGGGGTGACCGGCAGGGGAGTGGTCATTGGCGATGTGCTCCTCGACGCGACGGCCCAGGGCTTGGAGGAGCGCATCGATCCTGTTGACCTTAGTCTCCAGCTCCAGCGTGAAGCCGATGCGGCTGCCAGGCTTCTGCCTCTCTAGATAGACGCAGGTTCGGTTATGCCTCGCACACCACGAGCACGCCGGCTCGGCGCGGTCGCACTTGACCTTTCGTGCCTTGCACAGCTCGCATCTGCCCGGGTATCAACATGTCAGACGGTTTCCTTAACGAGATCGCCACTTCCATCTGGGGACCGAGTAACGAGATGAACGACAAACGAAAGGAGAGTGTCACGATGGTTGGTAACCGGGGGACACTTACGATGTCTTCTGGTGTTTCTCTCTCTTCCTCTTCCTCGTAGTGCCACCACCCGAACTGTTGTGACTGTCCTGCAGCGTCTCGTCCCCACTCGAGGCATCGGCATCGACATCCTCGTTGCTGAAGGCCGAGCTCATCTCCTCCTCGGTCATGGCCACCGAAGTTCCGCTTGTTCCTTCCATGTCGGTCCCATCGAGGTGCTCGTCTAGTAGTGTGATATTGAGTTTCTCCTTCTGTATGGTAATAATACTGTGCTCTGTAGTGGTTCCTCCAGACCCGAGTTCCAGGTTTCCAATTTCCAATTGCACACAGTACGTAACCAAACCCTCGGGTTTCCTCCCGTCGAGACCTCCTCCCTTCTTCCAATTGCAGGCTCCCCCTCCCTACTCGTAAATCTCCAATCCCTATGTTCACTCAGCGGCTGCACACCTCAGCGCCCACAAGCCTCGGCACGCGGCAGACCAGTAAGAAGCAAGGCGGGGGTAATCCGTACATGGGCGGCCTCAAGGCTGCTGTGATGCGAGCGCCTCGCATCGTGCAGCGGACCAAGGACGGGGAGAATTCGGGGTTAGGCGCCGAGACATACGTGCCGCGTACAAAGTGTTGACAGTGTTTGGTGGCTCTTTTTGGTTTGAGCCATTTGTGGGCAAGCGTGAACCGGGTTTTTGAAGAAACCTAATTCTTTAGGGGCTGGCGGGTAGGAGTACGGACCAAGGGGCGTTTTGGCCAGGCTTGGCCGATCCACTTAAGACATCAAGTCTGAGCCATGCTCGCACTTGGAACCCCCATCCAACTCTCTCCACTTTAGAAATCCACAAGTGAGATCACTTGGCGACGAAGACCTGACGCGGAGCAGCCGGGACACACAGAGACAATCTAGCCCTGTTTCGGTACCGTCACCACGTTTTCGCTCCGCCCATCACTTGCATCGGCCAATGCACCGGACTGGGTCACGACACGACGTGTGTATCACGACCAATGACGAGGATATGGACCAGGCGGACAAAGGAGTCCCTAGTGTCGCCTTCCAATTATTTTCTTATCACTACTCTGTACTACTTCGTCCTACTCTGTACAGTACGGATGAATCATCTCATCTATTCTTCTGAAGGAAGCGGGTGTCTTCCGCTGCATGTCAGGCTCCTCATCCCGACTTTGCCTATGTATGGAATGCTTTGCTGCTTTGGGTTCGGCCCTAGAATTGCACCGCACGGCTGGCTTATCGGAGCACCGAATCGGACTCCAGCCAGCAGGCTTCATGATGTGAGGGGTCAATATCTCCCATTTCCTACTACCTAGTAAGAGGGCTAGGTACTTAAACGACTGGTATTTTACATTGCTTGCATTTGCAAACGAACACGCCTTATGTGGGAATAAGGCAGCGAACAAAGGTGACAAACAAGGCAGATACGAAAAGCAAGAAACGCTCCCATCAAGCAGACTTAACTCCTCGTCCTCCCGTCTCGCCTCGGCGCTATTTCATAACAACCCCTCCTCCCAGCATCTAGGCAAGCCACCCCTTGCTCATCTGGACGGCCTTCTCCCACTGGCCAAATCGGCCGGACGACTCGTCCTTGGAGATCTGGGGCTTGAAGACGGTGCGGCCGGTGGTGTTGACCTCGCGCAGGTCGTCCAGCCCCTTCCACACGCCGACGGCCAGGCCCGCGGCGATGGCGGCGCCCAGGGCCGTGGTCTCGCGCATGGCGGGACGGTTGACGGGGATGCCGATGATGTCGGACTGCGTCTGCATGATGAGGTCCGAGTTGCTCATGCCGCCGTCGACAGCCAGCTCCTTGAGTGACTCGCCGCTGTCCTTCTCCATCGACGACAGGATCGCCCTCGTCTGGAAGCACGTCGCCTCGAGCGTTGCCCGCGCGATGTGGCCCTTCTTGGTGTAGGCCGTGATGCCGAAGATGGTTCCCCTCGCGTCGTCGATCCAGTAAGGCGCGTACAGGCCGCTGAAGGCCGTCACGAACGTCACCCCGCCGTTGTCCTCCACCGTCTCGGCCAGCGCCGACAACTTGGACGAGGACGAGATGAGGCCTAGGTTGTCCACCAGGAACTTGACGCTGGACCCGGCCACTGCGATGCTGCCCTCGAGCGCGTACATGCGCATCCCTTCGCCCTCGCCGAAGTCGAATGCCACCGTCGTGAGGAGGCCGTGCGTCGAGATGACGGGCTTGGGCCCGACGTTGTAGAGCAGGAAGCAGCCCGTGCCGTACGTGTTCTTGGCCAGGCCCGGCGTGAAGCCCTTCTGCCCCACCAGGGCTGCCGACTGGTCGCCCAGACAGCCCGTGATGCGGACGCCGCGCAGCAAAGTCGCGGCCAGGGTCCCGTAGGCCGTGGCGTGCGACGAGGCCACGATCTTGGGGAGCAGCAACTTCTTGGGGTCGACGCGGAACCAATCGAGCAGGTCCTCGTCGTAGTCGAGGGACTCGAGGCTCATGAACATGGTCCGGCTGGCGTTGGACGGGTCCGTCACGTAGACGTCGCGGTCGCAACCCCCGTTGAGCTTGAAGGTCAGCCAGGTGTCGACGGTGCCGAAGGCCAGCGTGCCCTTGTCGTAGGCATCCCGGACGGCGTCGACGTTCTCAAGCAGCCACAGCAGCTTGCTGGCGGATGGGTAGGTTGACAGCGGGAGGCCGCAGCGGCCCGTCAGCTCGCCGGCGCCCAGGCGGTGCTTCAGCCTTCGCACCAGGTCCTGCGCGCGCGTGTCGGTCCAGACGATGGCGTTGTGCAGGGCTTTGCCCGTGGTCCGGTCCCAGACCACAGTCGTCTCCCGCTGGTTGGTGATGCCGACCGCCTTGATCTGGCCCTTGGAGTGGCCCTGCGTCTCGAACGACTTGACGGCGCCATCGATGCACACCTCCACGGACGAGACGAGCTCCTCCGGGTCGTGCTCGTGCCACCTGTGTCGATGAGGATATGGTGAGCTTGTAGTCTTCCCACATGCCAACCCAGCCAGGAAGATGGAACAGCGAGCTGTACTTACCCAGAGTGCGGATAAAATTGAGCAAACTCAACCTGGTGCTCCGCCACGACCTCACCACGAGGGTTGAAGATCAGGAATCGTGAGCTAGTGGTGCCCTGGTCAATGGCGCCGATAAACGACACGTTTGAAGCCCCATTGCTACCATTATTGCTGTTGCCTTCACTGCTACCGTTGGCTCCGTTGACTGTAGCAAGAGACATGGTGACGTATGTGTGCTTGCCCGCTTGGGACCAGATAAGGAGGGGGTAGCGCTGACAAAGACACAGGGGGTGAGAGGAGAGAATGCGGGGAAGCCTGGGGTTACAGACAGAACGAGAATTGGGTATCTGGAGAATGGGAACGACGAAGAGGAAGGAAGACGAGTGAAGTGGTTGAAGGGAGGCTGGCCAAAATTATTTGTATCTCAATTTGATTCCCAACTGGAGAGCTTGAGAGCTTTCTTCGGAGCCCAGCTCGCAAGCTCCCCCATCGTAGTGTCTCCATGGGGAACATCTTGGCTCGGGTAGGGTACATTAGCTTGCGAACCTGCAAGGAGCGATGAAGCCACTAACCTCCCCCAACTTTGTAGGCGCCCGGCGCACACATGACCCCCTTACAACGGTTTATAGCGCACGCAAGAAATAGCAGTATCCCACATGGCAAATTGCGGAGAAACCAGTTTAGGCACGCGTACGGCGAAAGGAGAGACCCCAACCTGGGGCTACCACTGTGCTTCCCCGCTCTCGCTTACCCCAAACTTGGGAGCTTACGTTCAAGGCATCCGCTCATCAAGGAACAGCTGGAACACTACATAAGGCCATGTTCTGCAGCCTACTAGCTAGGACTAGTACGCAGTATAGAACTTCCTCCGCTGGCTGTCACCGGGGATCGGCCCATCGGAGGCGTCCTGTTGTCTGTGCCTGTCATGAGAAGGCTCCTCAATATTAACAAGGATCTGGCAGGCGCAGCTAGAGAGGCCCATCTTCATATGCTCCATTTTGTTTTATCGCGATGCCAAACCCGAGAATTCATGGGTACCATCGGGTCGAGCACCCCGAGGTACATATTGTGGATTATGAACCAACGACCCGACGGGAATAGTCGGACATGACGAGGGCGTAATCGTACGTAGTACTTACTAGGACAAACTAAAAAAGGATGGGCAGTAAATCGAAGATCGGAGAAAGAAATGTGAAAAAAGAAGAAAAAGAAGAAAAGAGTGGAGATCGGTTGGCTTGGTTGGCTTCGAGGTCTTCTCCCGGTGGTGAGGGAAGCCCCGTTTCGGGGCCTAGCCGCAAAAAGGATGATGAATGGAACGGCGGGGCTCCGGCCTTACTTCTGTGCCATCAGCTCCTCACTGCCCTGTGGGAGGATCGACTCGTAATGTCGACATGTTGTACCGACTTGTTATACGTACCCCGCGAGAATTGGTTGATTGGTCTAATGCGACTCGAAACCCCTAAGACGGAAGCCACCTTCCCTTACTGTAAGCATGGGTGACCTTGAGAGAAAGAACCATCTGGAATGGGGCACCAGGGGGGCATTCTCCGCCCACCGTCAAACTAGTATCCATAGTACGGATACTAACTAAACTAAACGGTGAGAATGGCAAGATTGGTAAGGTGAGAGCAGAGTGTCACGAGTGAATTCGCAATCGGTCAAAGAATCCTCAGCCTGAGTATGCTCATCGTTGCCTCCCGGGCATGCCGTGCTTGCGCTGATCACAATTGCTGGTCCTGCCACTGACCCCCATTCTGGTTACATAATATACCTACCTACTTACTTGTAGTAGTAGGTGCAGACTTCAATGAACGAGAACTTGATTCTCGTTGTCCCATCCCGTCACTATCCATTTCGTCACTGCAAACCTTTGTGTTGTCGCTTATGTCTACCGCACATGATCCCCCTTGCGGACCTGCGGGGAAGGGGGCAAAAGAGGGGATCACGGACCATCCAAGTAACATTAGCAAGGGAGAAACAAAAAAGAACGGGTGAGACCAAGCCCCTCCCGTCATCATGACATGGGATCATTGACATTGGCAGACATCCACTTTATCTCGTCCCAATAGGCGATTACGAATTTTCTCGTAGTGGTGGTGGTCTGGTAGGACAAAATCCTGTTGGTGGAGTCGCCGTACAACGAACGCAGAAAAATTGCAACACATCTCAGGCCCTTGGCACTCGAAACCCTCATACCGCACCGGGAATGTGAATGCAGCACCGCGGCATCCACTCTGCACCGAGCGGATTCACCTACCTACCGGCGTCAACGACGCAGACCATCAGCACTCCAAGCAAAACACAATACTTTGCGGCTTGGCTGCAGTAGTGTCGAAGTTGTCGAACGTGATATGAGATGACCAACACTTACTTTCGTCATCCTTCTGCCGCAAAAATGGAAGATCAGAGTTCTGATGATGATGCAACCGTTGCGACGATCAGAGGAGGGGAAAGTTGCAGCAAAGCTCAGTGAATGAGGGGGTTGGAGCAGAGTGAGCAGGGAGGCCCTTGCTCTCTGTCTGGCACATTTCTCCTGCCCCCCACAAGCGCAGCCACCCATCTGCTGATCACAGGTTGCTTTCCGAGCTCTCATCAAACTGGGTGACAAGGAAGGGGATGCTGGTTTTGAAGATGAGAGAGAGGCGCATCTCCTAGTATCTCGTCGAATGCAGCAGGCTGGCCGGGATCAAAGGAGGCAGAAAGTCGAGACCTTCCTGCGTGGGGCCGTCGAGCGCCAAAAGGCACATGTATCCATTGGTTCCTCCTCATGCCCCTCTTCGCCGCACATTGAGGGCCTTTGAGGGAGCACCCAGTCAGTCGAGTTCCCATCCAGCCCATTAATAACCCACCGGCCTCGTGCTCGGTCACTTTATCGGTTCGGTCCACTTCTCTCGATCGGGTCTTCTTCTCGGATGCGACGGGCAAGGGTAACCGCGGAGTTTGCAACGGTCATCGGGAGGGAAACCAAGCATTCGTCGCTCATCACAGTTTCTCCAGGGATTTGCTCCCTCCATGATCCATCGATCTCGACCGAGGTTGGAGCACCTGCGGTAGGTAACTGAGGAGGTACTAGAACGTCGTCAGCCAAGTTGGTTTAGTCGCTTCCAACGCAATGGGGAAAATGAAATCGGACGTGGGAACACAGGGGTGACGTCGGCCGACGCCGCCCGTTGCTGTTCGGTGTGGGCCACCGAGAGTGCATACTGTCCCCTCATTCCCCTTCCCTAATCTGCCAATACAGGAGGTTGTCCGTCAGCACGAACACGCTCCTGTTGGGTGCATTTCCAGAGTCATTGCCATCGTCTCCCTCCCCCCGCCCCGCTCCAAGGCGCCATCATCGTTCGACACTACCTGGTCCGTTCCATTGGAGGCCCATTCAGCATCGACGGGAGTTCTACGGACACTCTCGGTGTCGAGTCGGTACTGCCATCCGGACGCAGTGCCGTGGAAAATTTGGCAGGTTGGCAAGTAGAAGTCTCTTGTCAAGTGACCAGGCTCCCGTGGGCTGACGGCTTTCATGTCCACTGGCGCGGAGTGCTGTCCCATCCAACTTTGACTCTAGCCACCCTGGGGCAAAAGAAAGGAGACTTTGCCGTGCCTGCCGTCTCGCTTCGCCGGAAGAAGATCAAGATCCTATAAGCAAAGGAAGGTGGTGAATTCCCTCAAGCCAGATCTAGAGTCTAGACCCGAGCAAACCCCGTAGTAGCCAAGCTATCGGCCCAACGCCAAAGACAGCCACCCCGTCCCCATCCCCATTTTCCTTCCCTTCCCCAACCCGGAGGACTCGGTCTCCTCTCTAGACGTGGGTGAGTGAGAAAAGAAAGAAGGTCAGAGATCAAAAGGATCCTGGAGAATCCATGACCCCCGTGGGGACTCACCACATAAAGAATAAAGATCTCACGGCGTGTCCGTGGGGAGCTGATGTGACGGTCGATCGTCTGGACGCCTTCATTATCACTCTGCGCATTATCGTTTTATCGTGCCTCGCTGGCCAGTCGTGATAGTCGACTTCGTCGTCAGCTTCGTTCTTCATTTCTTTCTCTTCCTCTTCATCATCCTCTCTTCTCCCCCCCACCTCCCCTTCCTTCCTTACTACTCCCACCTTGGGTCCAAACCCAATAAGCACAGCAGTGATGGCAAATAGCCACAACACTACCACCGGCGCCTCCACGCACCACGACACCGTATCAGAGTCGTCCCAGGCCGCGTCAGCGGACAAGACCATTCCCGTGCACAAGGTCGAGATGGGCGGCGGGTCCGAGACGTACGAGGAGCACTCCGCCGCCAACCTCGCCGCCACCGCCCTGGCCGCCGAGGAGGAAGCCCGGGCGCGGCTCCCCTGGAGTCGGGCCCGCGAGTACTGTTCCGACTTCTTCTCCGAGTTCCTGGGCACCTTCATCCTGCTGCTCTTCGGCGACGGCGTCGTGGCCCAGGTAGTGCTGAGCGAGGGCACCAAGGGCGACTATCAGAGCATCAGCTGGGGTTGGGGGTGAGTTGAAAAAAGCAGCGATGCCAGCAAATCGGTGCCTCCCCATTCTCCTCCCCGGATCCTCCTTGCCCTCTGTGATACATCGCAGCTGGATGCGTTTTGCTTCCGAAATCCGAATTCTAACTGAGAGTGACCGTAATCGTACAGCTTGGGTGTCATGCTGGGCGTGTACGTAGGCGGCAAGTCCGGGGGCCACCTGAACCCGGCAGTGACGCTGGTCAACTGCGTCTTCAGGGGTATGCCGTGGCGCAAGTTCCCAGTCTACTTCATGGGCCAGCTCCTGGGGGCCATGACGGCGGCCGCGGTCGTGTACGGCAACTACCGGTCCGCGATCGATATGTTCGAGGGCGGGCCGGGGATCAGGACCGTGGGGGGAGCCACGTCGACGGCCGGCATCTTCTGCACGTACCCGGCCGCCTTCATGACCCGGACGGGCATGTTCTTCTCCGAGTTCGTCGCCTCCGCCATCCTCCAGCTCGTCATCTTCGCCCTGGCCGACTCGAGGAGCAACATCGGCGCGGGCAACCTGCTGCCCCTCTGCCTCTTCTTCCTCATCTTCGGCATCGGAGCCTGCTTCGGCTGGGAGACAGGGTACGCCATCAACCTGGCCCGAGACTTCGGCCCCCGCCTGGTCTCGTACATGATCGGCTACGGTCATGAGGTGTGGAGCGCCGGCGGATACTACTTCTGGGTGAGTTCCCCCTTTCCAGAGAGTGGGATGGAGAGAGACAGAGACGGAGAGAGACAGAGACAGAGAGGGAAAGAAGCAGAAGGAAAGGCTCGGATCTGAATCTCATGATACCGATCATGCCATGAGGAACCTGGCTAACCAAGCTCTCTCCCCACCACTCGACTGGTCAGATCCCTATGGTGGCACCATTCCTCGGCTGCCTCTCCGGTGCCTTCATCTATGATACCCTCATCTACACCGGGGAGAGCCCGATAAACACTCCTGGCCTCGGAATTCCCAGGCTCGCCCGCCCCCGCCGTAGTGAATGGTCCAACACGTACAAGGCGACCATCGACTCCAGGGTGTAAAGAGACGGAGCCATGTTCATCGTGTTGTTGAACGCGCCACTTTGGGTGTCATCAAGCAATTTGTATCTAATTCTTGTTTGGATGAGGGCTGCGGGATGCGCGGTGGTGAGGTGAGGTAAGGTCTTTTCCTGGCGACCTCCCTGTTCCTGTTTTTTTGAGATTGTCGGCGCCAATGCGTTCATGTCTTGACTGAGGGATTGGGACCAATTGATGGCTCGTTGGCTCGGGGACATAGCAAAGGGCAAAAAGTCAAAAAAGAAGAAAAAGGAGAAGACAAAAGAGAAGTGTTTATTGTTCGCTGTTGGTTGGATCGTAATGAGAATGTGATTCCGGTGCCCACCTAGATAAGCCTCGTCGAGTCGCGCCGATTTTTGCCTTGTTGCACTCATACATCATGGCTACGGCAAAACACTGAAAGAGCGCGATGCATAGCTGCCATCGAGGGAAGAGAAAGAAAGTGAAAGAAGAAAGTAAGTAACGTAGGTTTGCGCCAACTGGTAGTCCCGACGTATCGCGTAGGAACTCAAGGCCGTTTTCGGCTGGGCAGCTTTTTCTTCAGATGCCATCGTCGGGCATCACTTTCTCGCTACGAGATAATGGCGACGCCCGAGTGGTGGGAAATACATTCTCCGTCGGTGTCAGCAGAAGTGGTAACCGTCTGCCCAGCGCAGGGCGACTATTCACGTGATGAGACAGCCTCACTCCGTAGCTAAGTCGTGCCCCTTGCCTAGAGGCAGCTAAGGTACTTACCTATCTACGCAGAAGGTAGCTGCGAAAGGATCGTGTGATAGTATGTGGAGGGGGCAGGCACGGCAAGATAGCCAGCAGCGCCTGCTCGAACAATGGTGAAGCGAGAATGGCTACGCTCCGTATCCTTTCAGTCCACACTTTGGAGTCAGTTCCGAATTGAGGAGGACGGAGAGGTAATACTAATAAGGGATCCGAAGGCTGGCTGGCATATTTTGTTCCGCATATGCCTCCCTCTGGTGCTGGTTCTCACTCACAAATGCACAGGAGTAGATCGGTCATGATTACGCGAGTCACTTCCAGGTTTGATGCATCAGACAGTTAAGCCACGTGGAGCCCACCGTGGAGCAAACGTGGGAGCGAAACGCGCCAGGGAGCTGCGAGGCCCAGAATTTCTCGGTTTAGAATACCGAACTGGTACCGAGCCAATTTTTCAGGGTCGCCAGTCCCCACAGTGCAAAGCATGGATGATTTCGGATCCAAACACCGAGCTGCATGATGACCCTCGCCGACAATCTGCGGCTCCTTGGGTCATGGCAACCATGCGAACGCCAAGTTCCATCCTTTCTATTTCCTCAGACTGGATGGCTTTCTCCTTTCTTCCCTCGACCCTCATTACCTATCCGTAGTACTTTACCCAGGTACGTACCTCGGATCATGTTTCCACTCGATGATGTGATGATGTCAGCGCAACATCGACCAGGAAGACCTCTACGATTCTCCCTCACCCCCACGTGGAGAGGACCTGCGGGCAGAGAGTGTGCACCCTGCGGCATTATAGCGATGTCCACCTGCGTAGGCCGCGCTACGGAATATCAGAGGCCGCCTTGTCCCGCACGGGCAAGCACAGTCCCTTTGGCCTGAGCCCTCCCGCGGTGCTGAGGCGTCGCTGTCGTTTGATCCAAGGGGAGATGCCAATCTTGTCTATTCTTGCTTCGGTCCCGAGCGTGTTGACCCGGGTTGACCATAGAGTAAAATTTTCCCGTGCCCACCCTCCCAAAAAGCCAAAAGGAAAAAAAATCTTGATCCAGGGGAGCTCATAAATCTTACCCGCCCCTGCTGATCCTTGCTGGGCATCGACAAGCACGTCAAACAAAAATGATTCAAGCTCCCCGGGTTCCATTATCCCTGAAGACTGAGCAGTGAGGACAGCGTAACTTTACAGGCCACTACCACCAGATTGTCAGACATCGGAGCTTTGCTTTCGCGCAAACAGCCAAACAACTCTCTAGCCAAGGCATACGAGCCTGATAAAGTACCCTGCAGTCATGGCGGCCCGCTTCTCGCCGCTCAGGAAACCCCTCGTGGGTGCTGCGCTGGTGGCGGCAACCGGTGGGATCGCCTACACAACATATACAACATTTAGCAGCAGGCAGCCCGCCTTCCCGATGCCCATAGTGGAAGTGAAGCGGGATAGAACAGGCCGAATCATCCCGCCAACCTCGCTGCCAGTGCCCAAGAGCCGTGCCGAGCAGCTGGCCGATCTGCGCAGACACTCCTCACCACCGAGCCGGAGCGGCGTCGAGGGCGACAGTCCCGGCGGCGGCAGCGAGAAGGAGGCCGAAGAGTACGACCTGCTGATCATCGGCGGCGGCGCCACCGGCTCGGGCATCGCCCTCGACGCGGTCACGCGGGGCCTCAAGGTCGCCCTCGTCGAGCGCGATGACTTCTCGTCCGGCACGAGCTCCAAGAGCACCAAGCTCGTGCACGGCGGCGTCCGCTACCTCGAGAAGGCCGTCTGGAACCTCGACTACCCGCAGCTCGAGCTCGTCATCGAGGCCCTGCGCGAGCGGAGGAGCTTCCTGGACGTCGCCCCGCACCTCTCCAGCCCGCTCCCCATCCTGCTCCCCATTCAGCGCTGGTGGCAGGCGCCCTACTTCTGGGCGGGGACCAAGGCCTACGACCTCCTCGCGGGCTCCCAGGGCCTGAACAGCTCCTACTTCATAAGCAGGAGTAAAGCAGCGGAGGCGTTCCCTCTACTGCGGAAGGATAATCTCGTCGGCGCCCTCGTGTACTACGACGGCCAGCAGGATGATTCACGCATGAACGTCTCCCTCGCCGTCACAGCCTCGCTGTACGGCGCCACGGTGCTGAACCACATCGAGGTGACGGCGCTGGAGAAGGACGCCAGCGGGCGGATCCGCGGCGCCAAGGTCCGCGACCTGATGGCGTCGCCCTCGGACGGCGAGGCCGCGAGGGAGTTCTCCGTCCGCGCCAAGGGGGTCATCAACGCGACGGGCCCCTTCGCTGACGCCGTGGAGCGGATGGACGACCCGACGCGCAGGCCCATCGTGGCGCCCTCTTCGGGCGCCCACGTCATCCTACCCGGCGACCTGTGCCCCAACGGGATCGGCCTACTCGACGCGGCCACCTCGGACGGGCGCGTCGTCTTCGTGCTCCCCTGGCAGGGGCGCACCCTGGCGGGGACGACGGACAACGCCTGCGACGTCGAGCGGGAGCCCGCCGCGCGCCAGGACGACGTCGACTTCATCTTGCGGGAGGTGAGCAAGCTGCTCCGACCCGAGGACGCCCTGACGCGGTCCGATGTGCTCGCCTCGTGGTCCGGCATCCGGCCCCTAGTCAAGGACCCCAAAGCCAAGAACACCGAGTCCACCGTGCGCAGCCACCTCGTCACCGTCTCCGACTCGGGCCTCCTGACCTGCGCGGGCGGCAAGTGGACGACGTACAGGCAGATGGCCGAGGACGCGGTCGACGAGGCCGTCAGGGCCTTCGACCTCAGGCCTCGCGCCCTGCCCCTGCCGGACATCAGCGGCGGCTCCGGCCTCGTCGGCCCCGCGGCGGCGCAGACGACGGACGGGACCTGCAGGACGCTGCGCACGCCGCTTGTCGGCGCCCACGGCTTCTCGCGCGACCTCCCCTCCCAGCTGATGGAGGCCCACGGCCACGAGAAGCTCACCCCGGACGTGGCCGCCCACCTGGCCGCCAGCTACGGCGACAGGGCCTGGTCCGTCCTCGAGGCCGGGCCGGCCGACCGCATCCACCCGAACTTCCCCCACGTGAGGGGAGAGGTGCTGCACGCTGCCCGCGCTGAGGCGGCCTGCACGGCGGCGGATGTGCTCGCGCGCCGCACCAGGCTCGCCTTCCTCGACGCCGAGGCCGCCCTCGCGTCCCTGCCCGTCGTCGTCGACCTGCTGGCCCGCGAGCTCGGCTGGGGCCCCGACCGCGTCGAGGAAGAGTGGCGGGGAACGGTCCGCTTCCTCGCCTCCATGGGCCTGCCCGCGTCCAGGCTCGGGGTCACCCGCGAGGAGGTCCTCCGCGACCGCGAGGTGGCCTCCGCCGCCGCCGCCGCTGCTGCTGCTGCTGCTGGGCATCCGCCCGCCGGTCATGAGGGGGAGGCGGGGGATAGGTCGGGGGACGATGTGGGCCGTCGGCGCGGTGGCGGCTACGTCGAGCCAGCGAGGCTGTCCCCGTCGTCTCCTGAGCTAGGCGGATTAGCCACTCCCAGTGGTGGCGGGGCCATGGCGCGGGATGCGTCGTTCCTGTCCAACTCGAGACGGCCTGAGGCGTGAGCGGTTTTTTGTATATTTTTGGCTCACGGGATAGTGCTACTTCCTGTTGACATGAGACTCCTTGTAATTTTAAATATTGTTTTGCTAGATTTGCAGTCAGCTGATGCTAGACTACTGCTTCTAGGTACATATTATCACGATGATGGGATGAGTAGACTGCTAGAGATTGGGATATCGTCGTATATCATTGCCATTCTTGGATTTTGGCGCGACGTGTTTATTATTCATCGCCCTTTCTTCCTCCTCGTTTTCGCTTCCTTTTCTGCATGGGATGGACATATGGGGCATTAGAGATAGTAAGCTAAAGACGATTGCACTTCAGTAACAATGCTCATTCGCCCGTTGTGACATTCCCCTCTTCCCTGGACGACCCAGCCTTCTGCACCACCAAAATCCATCCTCATGTTTCACGGCGTGATCTTGATCACCAACTTGCCAGTCGTCTTCTTGGACGTCAGATCGTCCTGCGCCTGGGCGACCTGGTCGAATCCGTACTCCTTGCCGACCGAGACCTTGACCGCCCCCTCGGCCACGAGGTCGAACAGCTCCTTCGTCCGCTGGTCCCACTCCTCCCTCGTCTCGACGTACCCGTTCACCGTGGGCCTGAGCAGCCTGACGTTATTCTTGCGCAGGTCCAGCGGGCTGAAGCCGGTCACGGGACCCGAGGCGTTCCCGTAGCTGACGAAGCTGCCCCTGCGCCGGGTGGCCTCGAGGTCCTTGGCGAAGGTGTCCCTGCCCACCCCGGAGTAGACGGCGTGGCACCCCTGCCCCTTGGTGATGTCCAGCACCTCCTGCAAAAAGTCCCTCTCCGTGTACACGACCACGTGTTCGGCCCCGTGCCTCCTCGCGACCTCGGCCTTCTCGTGCGTCGAGACGGTGCCGATCACGGTCGCGCCCAGGTGCTTCGCCATCTGCACCAGCAGCCCGCCCGTGCCGCCGGCCGCGCTCTGCACCAGGATGGTCTCCCCGGGCCGCAGCTCGTGCGCGTCCCGCACGAGCGTCCAGGCCGTGAGGCCCTGCAGGAGCAGCGCGGCGCCGTCGCGAGTGCTCACGCCCTCGGGCAGCTTGGCTACTCGGCCTGCCTCCACGGTGGTATTCTCCGCCGCCGACCCGGAGCCGCCGCAGAATGCCACCCTGTCGCCGGCCTTGAGGCCGAGGTCGGCGGGGACGGATGCACCCACGGACTCGATGGTCCCCGCGCCCTCGACTCCCGTGATGGAAGGGAGAGATGCGGGGTACACACCCGAGCGGAGGTAGACGTCGATGAAATTTATGCCTGAGTACTCGACCTTGACGAGCACCTCGGTTGGGGAGGGGGTGGGCTTGGCGGTCTCGCGAAGCTGTAGGACGGAGGAGTCGCCCGTCTTGTCGAAAAGGACCGCGCGCATGCTCGACATTTTAGCTGTTTTTGTAGGTGTTATTATTATCGTCGTCGTCGAAGTTGAAGCCGGACGGTGAAAGGAGTGATTTATTAAGGGATGCTTCGTGTAATGTTATGTGTGTGGTGGTTTGCCGGGCAGTAACTGGGGCGCTGACAATATTACCGAAGGGCGAACATAGAATGTACGGGTCACGACAGCGGCCATACGATTTTCCTAAGATCTGTCTAGGGTTAGGATTCACCAACCAGCGGTAGTGTAATTGAATTTGAGGCTGTCGTAAGTCGTGAATGTGACTTGTAACTTGTGACTCGGGGTATTGAGGCAGTAGGGCTTCAACAGCGCGAAGATTCGAAGTTGTGACCTTCGGATTCACAATCACGTCATCCAGTGGATTTGTAATCGGGGGCAAGTACGGGATTACAAATTACACATGGATCAAAGATGCCCCGCAGCAAAGGAGGGTTAGGGGGTTATACAAGCGCAGCTAGAATCATCCCAAACTCGATCTCGTCAGCACCAGAACGACTGAAGAGCATCTGTCAGCCCAAGAGGGTGAATTCTGATGACCCCTAAATTATATGTGCCTTCCAGCTTTGCGCCGAATGACCATCAGAGGAGACAGTATTACGGCCTTGCCGATATCTACAGTACACAAGCCAATATCTATATCAAGGCCACGAGCCCCTTAGTGGTGCCAACTGCCAACTTACCCAGAACCATATGGATGTAGCCAGGGGTTCCCGAACCACGATCTAGACTCACAGGCCTACTCAGAGGGATTCATGCAATACTCGTTCCATATTCTACAACCCCAAGATCTGTTATTATGGATGACCAGGTGCGAGCGCTTAGACACGTTCCATCCGAGGAGGTCTCACGCACCAATGGCAGCGCAGCAGCACAGCCACGACCTAAACGACTTCCAGAAAGAAGGATATCTCTGGGGGGATCCCGGGGTAGTGAATGCAAGTCTAGGCCGCAGCTTAGTGGCTCCCCGCGAGCGCAAAGCACTGTAGATACACAGAATGAAAGATCACTCACTTCGTGATCAATACTGATCGAACCTCGCCTCCGGGTCTACTGGCGCCGGCGGGTAACATAAGAATTGATACAAGTGAAGACATCTTGCCAAAGATTCAATACCTTGAGAAATATTATCAGGTGCCCTTGATCACTCTGAGTCAAACGGTATACCCATTGCCGGATCAAAGATATGTTTCTCATCGACCAAGAGTCTTCTTGGTTCACACATACGACTCCTTCCAGGCTGATACCTTGCAGCCCTTCGGCAGGAGCTAGATTGCGCTGGAGGCCTTTAGCACTTCTCTCCGTAGGGTTACACCTGATATCCCTTTCGCGGCAGGTAGTCGAAAATAGAACTGGCACCGTGGGTTAAGTCGAAAAGACAGTATGTTTCGTGCCATTACGGAGTGGGCCATGCAACCTACCAGTCTCACCTCACGCTACGAAAGCTTCACATCCGGACTGGAGGGTAACATAGTGGTCACAAGGTCGAAGTCGGCAACCATTGAGACGGGCAACAGCAAAGGTGTTCAGATGCCTAATCAAGAAGGTGAGAGAGACGTAGAGTCAACGATGCGGTCCTAGAACTTGAATGATAAATTCTTTTTTCATAGGCAAAGAGATGCATTTGGCAAGTGGTAACTATAGAAACTAACTGCAATGGGGACATGATTCGATGAGACGAGAAAACACAGAACCATAGAATATGCCAAGGAGCGGTCACCTCTCGTCCCCCCTAGATCAATCAAAATGTAGCAAGGGGATCATCAAACCATTACCCAGATAAGACAAAGATGGCTGCTATCAAATGAGGAGATGAATGTATAGTAGAGAAGGCAACTGAGATTTACTATTCCATCCACCCCTCACACGGCTTCCGCAAGCTCACATACACTAGGCCTAGGCCACTTGTAAAAGCAGGAAAGCGGTTCCATGATTTCAACCGCTACTAGTGATACTAAGTATGGTGGCCTAGCGGCGAAGGCTGGACGAGACGGAGGCTGTCTCAGGATTGGCCTTGCGGGCGACGCCAGCCTCGACGCTGGGGTGGGCGGCGGCGCGGCGCTTCCGGAGCATGAAGAAGGCAATGGCGCCGACGACGGCCAGCGAGCCAACGACGGTGCCGACGGTGATGCCCGCGATGGCGCCGCCGCTGAGGACGCCGGCGCCGGCGCCGCTGTTGTTGTTATTGTTGGAGGCGTCGGCGCTGGCGGTGGGCGCGGGCGGCGGGACGAACTCCTCCGACGTGACGTTGAGGCAGGGCGGGTTGAGGGTGAAGGCGGCCGTCTCGACGAACCGGACGTCGGCGCAGGCGTAGAAGCTCTGGTCATTGCCGCCGTTCTCGGCCGCGTACTTGGACCGGTACTCGAGCTGGATGGTGGCCGCGTCGCCGGACCTGACCGTGCTGGGAAGGCTGGAGAGCTTGTAGCACATGTGGCCGGCCTGGACCTTGGCGATCTTTTCGACGACCTGCTGGGCGAAGTCACTCTGGGCGGTCGGGTCTATAGCATACCTGTTAGTATCTCGTTGCCTCTATTTGTCGGGCAAGGAGGACCTGTGAAACCTATAATTACATACTATCGGAGTACGAGATGGAGAAGTCGACATCGTAGGCGTCATTGGCGATGGTGAGTGAGACGGTTCCACCAGCTGTAAATAATCAGCATTAGTGTCATAGTTTGAATCCATCATCTGTTAAGCTCAATGGAAAAGGTTGGGTTTATCGTCAAATAATGGTGGTGAAGACACTTGAACCTACTCAGGGGGAAAGCAGTCCGATTACCGACACCCGATGAGCTACCGCAGGGAGCGGTGTTGTCGTGCTCGGCCGACCACGGACGGTCAGCCGGCCACATAAAAGCCACGGGGCCCATCACGGTGCCAAGGGAGCCAGCGCCATGTGCAGAAGTTGCGGCAGCAGCAGCAATGCTGGCCGAGAAGATAACTGTCGCAATCGGGGACCGCATTTTGGCCTCGATGTTAGGCTGTGTCAAAGGAAACTTGTCGGGCCTTGATTGTCAGGGGATAGAGGCGACGGCGCAACAATGTTCTTGATTTGTATGAGAGGGGGAGAAAATGAGATGGGACGCTGCGCAATATACAAGCGAGGGTGAAGCGAGAATGCCCCGATGCTATGCGGGCGGGGGTTTATATGATTTGGCTGCGGGTGCGTGGTTTGCTCTGAGTTCTAGAAATACCTGCCCTTTGCTGGCTCCCTTGGAACGGCTGGGTCAGTCCTGGTTAGGGAAGGTGGGACGTGAGCGGGTGAGACATGTTCGGTCGGGCGAAAGAGGGAGCTCGGAGCTCGTACCTAGTGGCAGTCTAGGCAAGAAGACCACAGGCCAAGCAAGGGTGGGGGACCAAGACAATCAGTAACCGCTAGTCTACTGGGTCTTGCAATGCTTTGGCAGCCTGATAAGCAAGAGTGTTATCCGCCGGTAGCCATCCAGCGCTGAATGAGGAGCAAATACCACCCACTAAGTCACACGGCCAAACGAGATTGAGTTTCGCAGGCCTCCACCTCGACCTCTCTTTAGTCTCAGTCTCTGTCCGTGGATCTAGGTGCCATTCCTCGGGTTAGAAGCTTTTAGGAAAGCTGGGGCATGCATCTCTCAGAGCAGGTAAAGCACTGCCGTCTGCCATGCTCAGCAAGCACCACTTCCAATCACAGGGGACAGGGCCTGCGGCTTTGAGGAACGAGGGCTGTCACCAGCGAAAGACAGATGGGAACGGTGATAGGAAGCAGAATGCTAAGCCGAAAAGATGTACTGATCGAACACGAGCTAGGGAAGGGGGGGAGGGTCCACTCAGACAGTCCTAGCACTTTGGTGACATGATCGCTGCACTTCCCAAAGGCCAATCGTCAACCAGGAAGGCTCGGAAGTTCCACAAATCCTGCCCAGACTTCAGGCAAAGTCGGTTCCAGCAGCAGGTTCGATATGAAGCCACATTATTACCGCCAAGGATGACTGTGAATGGCTCTTGGCTGTTATTGTTGCCGAAAAGGCGGCCAGCGAGGGGGGTGGCCGATAGCGCAATGTGGATGGATGCTGAAAGAAAATAGAGTGCCAAGGTCAAGAATGGGGATTCCCAGGTACACACAGGCTTCATTTTCTCCCAAAACAAGGACCTGGCGATGCTGCGTCTAAGGCGTTTGCAAGGATAAGAGAAGCGTGAGTGACAGACGGTTTCCGTAGCGTGATGCCTTGCGGGAACACTTGAACGGTGCTTGAGCCATAAGCATTTCTTGCCGAATATCTCGGCTTAGAGACCATGCGGGACTGCCGGGGATCTACAGCAGGAAGGGCTAAATGAATTCTCACACCATGCCACCCGGTGTTGCAAATCGCTGTGGAGGGTGAGCGGCAGCCTGACAATTCAGGGCTGGAGGGATACGAACAAGCAGAACAGAAAGGGTTGGAGAGAGTACTGAACGTGTCGGGTCTCATATGGGTGCAATTGTTGAGAGAAAATACAGTGGAGCGTTTGGACAAGTTTTACGGTGGCCCTCTTGCCAATCCGGCCTCTTGTAGTCCAGGATGCCATGCCTCAGCCAAGCACCACTAGGATGCTGAAGGGAGGATGCTGAAGGGAGGATGCTGAAGGGAGGATGCTGAAGGGAGGATGCTGAAGGGAGGATGCTGAAGGGAGGATGCTGAAGGGATAATGCTGGCCGGATCCTTCAAGGTTTGTAATAGGCATGTCAGTGCGTGTTGTCCGCTTACCCACCGGTTAAGGGAGAGGACTGAGGAAGAGCAAGACGAAGGTAAATGTGAGAAGGCGGGGGAGATTGCTTGCAGGCGGTGGGCCTTGAAGGATAATCCTTGTCTAATCCTGTTTGCCATCCCGTTTATCTGATCGCGCTAGGCTAAATTTGACCCACCCACAAGGTTAGCGCTGTTGGTGGATGTCACCTGCCCCGCCTGGAGCCAGCTTCGGAGGGGCTGTTCTTGCCCACTGATTTGGTGACCAGAACGGGGGAAGGTGGAATCTAATCTTATCAGATGATCTGATACTCCCCTACCTGCCCAAGTCCCCAGGGAAAAAAACAGTGACTTGGCGAGTGCCAGAAAAAGGCTCACTGCTTCAAATTTGGCCCAGTAGGACAGCTCCACGCGCCTTTCCCACTTTGTTTGTACTCAGCAACTCCGATGTTCGGACTGATTCCATGTCAATAGGTTTTGGAACGCCCCCGCCGTCCTTCGCCGTGGAGACCCAGGTATCCTCTAACAGGCCCGGTTTGTCGCCCGATATTGTAAGTCATAATGACTCCAGTAGTGATCCAGTGGGCCAGTGAATCGCCCTGACTTCCCAATCGCGCCTTCCGGACGGGACCTCGGTCGCTGAAGGGTACCAGCCCTGACATGTTTGTTTCTCCCACCTTACCACCCTGGTTCCCTTCCCCCGCCACCTTCCTAGTGAAGTCGGACCAATCGGACAAGCATGGCCAATATCAACCATGAGTGTCTGGAGGTGGCCGCAGACATGGGTTCCGTCCCCCGCAGTTCATGTTTACTCTAGTAGAGGTTCTCGCAGGCCCAGATGGCCCAAGGGCTTCCCCCTGGCCACTCGCAGTGACTGAGTATCCAGGTTACCTGCATCGTTCCTCCTGATGGCACTCATCCTCCTCCAATCTCCAGTGCAATTTGAGGAGGGCTCCACTCCTTGTCAAGAGTACAAGTCCTTATTTTGACAGGGGACCGGGTCGACGAATGCTGTGGGTATAAACTGACCAACGACACGCAGTATTTCTATGCATTTCTCGCTCTTGTTTTCAGCACTGAACGGTCTCTAAACTTCAAAGAAAACACCCTCCAGCAGTTTGCAGCTCCAATCACTCGTTAAGATCACGCGCCAGCGCCAGTTTTGAGAGACATCTTTCCAGATCTCGCACAAGTTCCATCATTTCCACTGAGTCACAACTCCCTACCGCCAAGATACATCCAGTCGCTCCTTTGATTGTTCTTCCCCGCCCAGAGGTCACACATACAAAATGATTGCTTCTCAAATCATTCTTGGCAGCATCGTCGCTGCCGCCGGCGCCTCTGCCGTCATGGTTCCCGCCGCCTCGGAGAACCCGCTTGACATGGTCTCGCGCCTGCTCAAGCGCCAGGAGCCCGGGACACCGGCCTACAACTGCCACGATGCCTGTGGCCAGGCCATTCGCCAGGGCCGCTTCAGCGGTGACGCCCGATGCACAAGTGACATCTTCACTACCAATTACAAGAACTGCCTCCAGTGCTCCGGTCCCGACAACTACAACATCTGGATGTACTACAGCAGCAGTCTGACCGGCTACGGCAGCTCATGCGGCCTGTCCACTACCCCGCTCTCAGGCAAGCAGGCCGACGTTGGCCCGGCCATCCCCGCCGTTGATCCCGCCACTGCCAGCTCTGGTGTTGCGTCCACGACCGCTCCCACCACTGCTCCTACCACTGCTCCGACGACCGCACCTTCGGCCACAACGACCAGCATCGCGACGACTGGTCCTCCTGCCCCGTCTACCTCTACCAGCGGAACTGGAAGCGTAAGCCTCCCGACTTCATCTCCCCCCTCTGGTATTACCTCGCGGACTAGCTCGGGCACTTTCAGCCCAAGCTCCTCCGCTACCGGCACCTCTGCTTCTACTTCTACTTCCACCAATACCCGTGGTGGTGGTAACTCTACCGCTTCTAGCACTCCCGTGAGATTTGAACCCCTTCCCACTCCATGGCGCACCTTGTCCCAGTTGCTGAGTCTAACAATAACAGTCACCAACTGTTGTCCAGGTCAACGGCGCGACTCGGTTTACTGGAGGTCTGGACACAGGCATGTTCGCGGTGGTTCTCTTTGCGGGCGCCAACCTGGTGTAACATCCATATGAGATGGGTGGTTGTAATTCTATTGCCAGCGTTGCTGGATCTATTTTTCTAAACCAAAATGATTGTTGAGGGGACAGATCGCTTACCGGGTATGTAATGGAGTCGCTTAGTGAGGCAGGGACGAGGACCAGCCTCTGTGCCTTGTGCTATAGATTCACTATAGTCGGCCATTAATAGTGATGATATTTCAGAGATGTATGAAGGAGCACAGGTCTGAGCTTCCCCGCGAAATCAACGGCGAACCAACCTCACTGTTAAGCTATGTCAAAGGTCAAACCGTGGTAGCTGATTTACTCCTACCCTCGCTTTCTCAAGAGCGTCATCAAACAAGTATCCAAGACAAACGCACCCCAGAAAGAGGCTGTAATATTGTGAACTCTACCCGGAACAATCTAGAACGGCTCAGCACACGCTTGTAGGACAACTAATGAGATAGACCCGAGGCTTGAATTCGCCAGGACAGTGCTAGCATTGACACCCATGTCTCGCCTTTGAGGGAACGCTACCGTGGATAAATAAAGGCTCGACGAGCTCTCTTGGCCTCTTAGTCAGCCGACTCTTTGGCTGTCTCGTTGCTAATACCTCGAGCTCACTAAGGATCTCTCATCTGTCTCTCCAGCTTACGGTATACATCTCTGGGGGTCTCAACAGCAAAGCCGTGTATTTACACCGGCACCGGAGAAGCCTGACATGTCTTTTCACACTGCTTTCGCTTGTGGGATAATTATTTCATATCTTGGATTCCGCTGCATCTAATCTGGGAGCCGACACCCCTCGAAGCACCGGGTACATGGCTGAGGCTTCCGACCAGGGCATGCTTTAGTACTAGTATAGATGTTGTGCCCCCTTGTCAACCTATAGCGTATTACTGCACTATTGCTGAAGTTACTCTGAGCTGCAACCCTAACCCTCGCACTTCCCCTAGAGGCTCTGGTCCATTCACACCAGGCTTCGCACATCCCACTCGGCTCCAGGCGGCTGCTAGTGTGTGAATTTGTCATAAGGCAAGCCAGAGAGGACGCACAGCATTTCTAATAATCCTCCAGACCTCTCGATGCGAGGGGAAAGAGCCATGAAAATCATCTCTTCCCCGCGCGGATCGCGCCCACGGCCTTCCGCGGAGCTCTCTATCCATCAAGCGTGTCTTGTTAGGTATTATTGTCAGCACCCCACCTGAGAGTCGAGGAATCATTGTAGGTATAAAAAGACTAGAAACCTGTCGCAACGCGCTTGCCTCGACATAATGCGGAATGGAATGAAGTAAGTTCCAACCAGGGCAAGGGCAATTCTTTGGTACCCAATCTCGCAAAATGACAGTGATCAAGAACGTGGCCGTCTTCGGTGTATGTGATGACCCCCGCAATTTCCAAAATCTCCTAATAATTAACCCTCGCCAAGGCGTCAACGCACTCGCCGAGGAAAGGGGCAAACCAGCTGACCACAAGGCAAAACCCTCTCCCCTCCAGGCGACCGGCCAACTCGGCGCCCCGATCGTGGCCGAGCTCCTGGCAGCCGGCTTCACCGTGACGGCCATCCAGCGGCCCGCCTCGGCCGACGTCCCGGGCGTGTCCGCCACGAGGAGGGCGGACTTCGCCTCGGTGCCGGCCCTCACGGCCGCCCTGTTCGGGCAGGACGCCGTCGTGAGCGCCATGACCTACGCGGCGCTGGGTTCCCAGCACGCCGTCGCGGAGGCGGCCGTCGTGGCGGGAGTACGGAGGTTCGTCCCGTCCGACTTCGGACTCAAGACGATGAGCATGCGCGGCACGGGGCTAGGGAAGCTGCTGGCGCCCAAGGTCGCGCTCGTGGAGCACCTGGGGAGGCTGGCGGATCGGAATGAGGGGTTCACCTGGACAGCCATCTCGGTTGGCTGGTTCTTCAACAAGGTAGGCCGGCCGCTTGCCGGCTTTTCTCGTCGCCCCGTTCATTCCGACGTTTTGATCCTTTCTTCATAGTTGGGTAGGGTAAACGATTCGAGTAGCCCACTAAAACATTCCCAACATGAGGATGGGGTTTCGGCTATCTAGGAATATATCGGCTTCGACCCTAAGACGCAAACGGCCACGATATATGACTCCGGCACGGAGCCCTTCCAAGTCTCGACCTTCCCATATATCGGCCGCGCCGTCGCCGCCGTGCTCTCCCGCCCCATTTCCTCCGTTACGGCTAATCGCTACGTCTATGTCTCGTCGTTCTACCCGCTGCCCACACAGAAGCAGATCCTCTCAATAGCCGAGGAGCTCACGGGCACCAAGTGGGCCGTCAAGCACGAGAGCACGGCAGACCTCCAGCGAGTCGGTATGGAGAGCATGGCAGGGGACGAGCCCGCGGGGTGGGATCTCGGGACTGCCTTCCCCGCGTTGTTGAACTCATGGATCTTTGAGGACGGCGGAGGGAGGGCGCCGTCAGAAGGCGAGTTTGCCGACGAGCACTTGGGACTCCGGAGGGAAGAATTGAGGGCGGCTGTTAAGGCATGGTTGGATGAGTGAATGGACTACCGCCTAGCATGCGAGGAACCCCATGTAACTATTCCCCACCATTATATCATAAGAAAATAGTTGTCAAACAGATATGGCGGAAGGGAGTAGATAATTATTGGAGATCAGTCTGCATGTCAAAACACGGTGGTCGACAACTCGATATTCTCTCACAAATGCCAATTTAGACCAATTTCTGCACTTTCAGCTTCTTCCGCAAATTGCAAGAGAAACCCGCCCATTTGTCAACACGCTCCGTCGCCACAGCCGGACGGCGACGCCCTTGGACTGCCGCTAAGGGGAGGCCGACCCTCCTCGACCGCGGCCGCCGCCTCGCAGAGATCGGCGCTCAGTATCATCGGCAGCTCCCGGACCGGGTGCAGGTCCTGCGCGGCCCGCGTGCGGGCCGCCAGGGCCGGGAACAGGCGGTGCGCCCCCCGCCACGCGAAGGGGAGGATCTGCGGGAGGCATGCGGATATCACGGCGACGTTGGCCTCAGTCAGGGTCCACAGTGTCAGGACGTCGGCGTAGTCTATACAAAAATGTGTGAGAAAGTGATGTTTCTTCCCGAACTGGGAGCAAAAAGAATTCGCGGCAGGAGAACGGGTTAGATCTATTCTGACATGTCGAGTTCGGCAGCGGAGTCATCATCATCTTTAGGTGTGCGAGCCTGGGAAGGCTTGTTAGGATGACCCTGTCAAGTTTCGGGGTTAGATCCATTTGTAGTATCGCTCGGCCTGGCCGAAGGAAAGCCCGAATAAACAGGGGCGATGAGACGCCTCGAGCCTTCGGTTTGGCGAGAGCGTGGTGAATATGACAAGGGACGGAGTAGAAGGGGCACTGGACTCAGGGGACAGCACTCGGTAGACCGTAGGGGCACCATCAACTCAGGGGATGAGGCTCACAAGGACCCAAACGTAAACAGGAGGATGACCCCTAGTTTCTTCCTCCACGGCAGCAGAAGCTTCCCCAGCTGCGTCATGGGTAGTATTAACATCCACACCTCCGTTAGCACGTTGAACGCGGTGTCGACAATCCCGACGAGCGCTATCGAGCTCACACACATGGTGGTGTCCCCAATCCTCTCCGAGTCGCCCAGCCCCTCTCCGTGGGTCCACCAATACTGGTGCTTCGAGAAGGGGCTACACCGCACTACTAGTACGATGAAGGCAGAGAGCCCGCCCGTGGCAACGACACTGAAGATTGTGTACCGAACCAGGCGGTGGAGCAAGGGGGCTATGTCGGAAGGGAAAAGGTGGCGGTAAAGGTGGAGGATGGAGATCTTTGTCGACATCATCACGCCGAGGTAAAGCAGTTCGAAAAGGGTGACGAGCTGGGATTACCGCATTAGAGAGTGGGCATGTCAGAAAGTGGGATTAGGTCGCCAGTTTCGGCATCGCACCAAGCTCGGCGCCCTTGATTGGGTGTACTCACGATCGACACTACTCCTTGGTCCTCCAGGGAGATCCGGTAGATGTCCTGACCGAGGCCACGCCTTTCGACTTGATTCATCCATCTGCGTCAGTGCTCTTCACCCCTTAGGAGTCTAAGAAGCTTCGGAGAGGCGTGGTGACTCGCAGGTGCAACAGGGAGAGTCCGGGGGAAGGGTTAAACATACCCTGATCTGCGACTGCTGTTAGGCCGAGAAGTAGCACCTGATTTGATGGTCGGGTCATTATGTCGCGTCAGAGTGGGTTCCTAGGCAACGAAAGCCTAACCTAATGTGCCGGGGACGCAGAAGGAAAACAGGCTGGGGCTGAGGAGCATCATGGTGCTTACGGTGGCAAGAATTATAAACCAATCATGACTCCGCGCAAGCAGCCTCCTTGTCCTGGCCCTGGCCGCTGTTGTGACGAGGCGCAAGGTGACGCACGCCAGCGACCAGGCTGCGAGGACAACGGCGGTGATGCGAATAATACGAGGCTTCCTTCGGTCCGGCCATGAACAGCGGGCGGCGATAATGCGGAGCGCGGCTGGGTTCCTCGGAGGTTTAACCGTTTAGGATGGTGACCATGGTGCCGACATCGAGAGAACACAGGAGAGAGGGCGGGCGTCCGCTTACCTGTCGTGTCACCGAGGGCACATACGGCTAAGACGCATGCAATTGTCGGGTCTGGTTCCCACGCGGAACAGTCCGTCCTATTGGATCGTTCGAGCAAGCAGCCATACTAGTTGGGTAAGAATAGAGATGGGAGCAAGGGTCAACAAACCGTCAGAGTGTGGATGGGGCGTAGAATGCTTAGATCAATGGGAGGGGTGGCAGGCATACCGCGCAGGGGGACATGTCCTGAGCCCCATGAATAGATGAGGGATCTCGTGCCGCTGTTGTCGTTGAGATGCTGCAGAACGCAAGCAAGAGGAAATAAAAGGCCAGTGTCATCGGGTTGATGAAAAGCCTTGGGATTTAGCGGGGTGGGGAAAATGCTGCATCTGCTCCGTGGACATCCATCCAGAGGTAGGTGGTCAATGGCAGACTGATGTCGTTTCTTATGCTCCCAGTTGCGCCTGCTTCCCAAAAATTTGAGCACATCTGGATTACGGCAGGGGCTGCCAGCTGCCAGCCTCACCAACCCAGGCCGGCCATTTTGTCTAGGTAAACTGCCCGAGCCATGGGCGTGACAAGGGGCGATTCTCAATCTGGGTCAGCTCAATCACCATCTGGCTGCGCTCGTGAGGATGGCTCCTGGCGTGAGCGAGTGATTCCCCCCACTCGCTGATGGGCCGGGCCGTCGTCATTCCAGGCGCCACAAGCGGCAACCCGGAGGCTTTAGATTTTGAGATAATAGCTGCTAATCGGGCGTCCGTGGTAAGCGGCGGCATTGGAGGGCGTCACTAGCTTGGCAAGATGTGACCCACGGACGCTCAGGTCAGCTCGAGAGTCGTCCGTCAGCCCGTTTGCCAGGTGTTAGGCCGAGGCGCGGCGGCATTTATTCGGGTTGCTCAGGGGCAATAAACGTGAAAGGTATGTTTCCACAGAAAATAAGATGAGCGCGGGGTCAGTGCTCCTGTGTAGAAGAAAGCCAAATCGCTAGTCCTCCCACAGCAATGCTCCTTGTATTACTGGTTAAGGGATGGCCCTTCTCTTGCTCCCAAACCCGGGGTAGCTTTCCACCCACCCCTTGATGATCTCCACGGCCTCGTCCTGGATCGCCTGGACACCGGCATTGGCGGCCCCATTACGCGCCAGCAGGTCACTGCAGTGGATCCCTTCAGGGATCATGAGCACAGGCACCTCCTCCGTCGATTGCAGCGGGCCCCCAGGTCGGAACTTGGACGACACCGTGGCGTGAAGCCAGGGGTCAAACTCGCCATTGACCCAGAGCAGTCGGGTGGTATTGGTGCGCGACCAGCCGCCCGTCCAGACGTTGACAGTATCCTCGTCCTCGCCCAGTTTGATGCCGTACGTATAGCCGTCCTCAGTAGGAAACCAATTGTCGCACTGCCGCTCCCAGTAGGCGTTATTCACCAGCCTAGAGACCAAGGTGGGGTGGCCCTCGGGGGCGCCGTTCTGCCAGTACTTGAAGCTTGAGGGTGGCACAAAAATGTCAATTGAAGTCCTAGTGTCCCATGTCCTACCTGCACAATGGCCTCAGTGGTCGGGACGGAGGGTGCATAGGCAAGTTGACAATCGAGTAGATGTCTAGACTCACGGTTCATTACACAGGAACCAATTCCATTGCCTGTTGGCAGAGTTTGCCACACTGTAGTCGCGGAAGATGGGGTTTGAGAAATTGTACGAGTCGAGGCAGCCCTGGTCGTTCGGGTCGGTCCAATATCCATAGCCAGAGCAGATGCCCGGCGTGAGAATCTCTCGTGACCACTTAGCATACCCGTTCAGCGCCTTGCAGAGACCCACTCCCTCTGGTCCAGGCATCGTCACGTTGGGGCCGCTGGATGGGAACATATTCTATTGGAGTCCCCCCAGTCAGCTATTCGCCATGAAAGAGGTGGCGGATCAACGCCCAAATAAAGGATCTTTGGACGCAGTAAACATTACTTACCTCAACGTAGTCACAGAACCTGAAGAAACCAGAATAGCCCGTGCTGAAGTCATGGCCTTGCCACCCCCAGGGTCCGTTCTCGAGCGTGCTGGCAAAATCGTCATCGTGCTCCAACCATCCGAGGCCGAACTTCTCCTTTAGCGCCTGTTTGGCTTGCGGGTTGCCTTTTTGGAGGATGCCATCCACGTACTCAATCACCTTAGACACGTCGGCGCTGCAGTTTTTGGGCATGCCCTCCCGGACAGGCTCGAAGTACTGCCAAAAGTCACCAACGGCCTCAACAACGGCGCTGCTGGCGTGGTAGGCCCAGAAGGTACCCGGCTCGACGCTCTCGATCCACCCCGCCAGCGCGCCCGAGTAAGAGCCGCCGGTGAAGACCCAGGGGGCTTTAGTCGCGGTGCTCTGCCCTTCCGGGTCAAATGGGAACCGCGCCTCTCTAGCAAAGTAGGTGAAGTCGGAAATAGACTGCGCAAGGTCGAGGTACTGCAAGTTTTTAGTGGTCAGGTTTTGAAAGGGCGATGAGGCGCCGTAGTACCGGTGCTCCAGCATCACATTGGCACCGCCAACCGCCTGCCCGAATAGGCCAGGGAGAGTGCGATTGGTGAGATAACCCGTGTAGCGGGGCGCATCGATCTCCCCCGGTGTGAAGAATATCACAGGCGAGCCGGGCCCTGCGTAGAATTCATCGCTCCACCAGTACTGCTGCTTGAAGGTGCCAAGTGACGGGTTCTTGTGGTCGATCAGCTGATCGAAGAAGCCCGTCCCCGTCTCCCGTTTGCCGATTTTGCGATGGAAAGACTCATCTTCGAGCGGTGGCGGGATCGTCTGGCGGCCGCCGTTGAATGCCGCCGTTGCGATGCCCGAGAGGCTCAGCACGACAAAGGTCAGGAGGGGCCTCATCGTATTAGGAGAGGCTAGTGAAATGAGGAGGTCCTTGGAGAGGTCCTTGAAGAGGGGGCCATGACCGCTTCGCCTCCTCGGGATCGTTGATACTTATGTCTGGACATGTCTGGATCCCATGGGATGTGCGACCTCGTTGGGTAGAGAACCTATCAAGGTCCACACAGTGATTCGCGACTATTTGCTGCGAGTCGGGATCACAGTTGCATTGTCTGCAATGGAACATCCCAGTTCTACGCGCCATGGGCCAAAGATAAGTCGAAGGAATATTGTGGCCAACTTCCAGAGTTGGATGGTGCACGGGGCAAGACGCAGCGATGGTGACATTGTTGGAGGGGTTTTTGATCACGGAAAAATCAACGGGACACGCTTCTGCAAGGGCCCTTGCAGTTGCTAGTATCTCGGCGTTTTCGTGCCCTGCATGTCTTGGCCTGTCTTTCAATTTTCCGTAGTGATATATTTCACCTTCCACAGAGGCAGCGCTGCCGAACTCGAACGGACGGACCTTGGGCTCGTAGCTGGAGTCGTTTCGCCGACCATGTGACACCATCAGATCTAGTGGTACTGCGTATGCGGTAGGTGGCCACAGCAGTTGTTCAACTAGGTATCAATTGCAATGTCGGAGCAAGAAGCGGGAGGTGGTTGGTGGTCGGACTTGCGAGTTGCTGCATTCGAGCCTTTCGAGGTGTGATTGTTGTTGGTGGGGGGAATTTGAGCACAAAAATCTTTACCACCTTCAATCCCGACTCACGGTCCCCCAAGCCTCCTTCCCGATTCTGGTCCCCGCCCGTTGACCTTCCCGATTGACCTTGGCGCGGCCGACTTTCCCGGTGGTTTCTCCCCGCGCTGTCAGGTCGGATCCCTCCACTCTGACTCTCAGTCAGTCGATGTTCGTCCCTTATCTCATGTCTACTGGGTTTGTTTGGATTGATGCGCGGACCTCCCCATACTGCCTACGAGAACAACTGCTTCTCGTTGAAGATTTCATGACCACCTGCTCGCAGGTCGAAGGACGGTGAGACGGCATAAATCACTTCAAATCTCTCAAATCAAGGCGATCATAATCAATCATTTCATGAGCTGACCTTCTCGCGACTCATGTCAGGGAAATAGAAATATCCCCCAAGCTCTGGCTTTAATGCCGTAACACATTCGGGATGGGCCGCGCCCCTTTTGATAAGCTTTTTTTACCTTCGTGTTCTGCTATTCCAACTGTTCCAATTACCATCAGGTCGGGGGGACGGATCCATCCAGGGAAGCAATTCTACTGGATCCTAATGGGAAATGCTAATTTGAATACCCTCACGGGAAGGTGTTGCCGGTTGGCCATACTGCCAGTGTCGGCAAAAAAAAAAAAAACTACCTACCTACTGCTTCCACAAATGCGCATTTGGTCGTATTCCTACTTACTCGTATGCACGCATCTTCAGTGTAACAAGAAATAGGAGGCCGAATGTCGTTGGCATCACATCTTTTTTTAATTAATTAGCGCGTCTGCTGCCGCAGTTCGACTCGCTAAGCAACGGAGCCTCCTTATAATTACCCACCCCAGTCCCAATGCAATGCTATATCGTACACCAGTAGAAATAAATGCATTAGCTCTGGGTTGTTCTCCGGCACACATGCACCCCAGTCGTTCGAGCCCGGTTGGTAATAACCAGGGGTAATGGTTGTGATGAGAACGATCCGATGTGGGGCTTCTACATCTTCTGCTTAATCTCCTCCGCCTTGCCCTTCGCCTTTCCGGCCAGTTCTGACGCCTTGCCCTTCGCCTGGCCCGTCATCTCGCTAGCCTTGCCCGATGCTTCGCCGGAGAGCTCGCTTGTCTTCCCGCTCACTTCGGCACGGTACTGCTCCGCCTTGCCTGTAGCCTTCCCCGATGCGGCCTCGGAGCCGGCCTCCTTGATCTTGTTGCCGACCGAGGCTGTAGCGGCCAAGTCTTAGTTAGCCTTCCTCCATTCCGCGTACCTGGGTATCCTAGGCCTGAGGCGGTCTGCATACTCGAATGAGCAAAAAGACAGGTGAGGACAATGATTGCAGCTAAATGTAAGGGTGAAGAAATTCCGTGTGGAGAGGGGGAAGAGGCCACCCACCTGCTACGTCAATGCCATCGACGAGCTTGCCGCTGACAGCACGGTCTACAGTCTTCAGACTATCCTTGACAGTCTCGGTGGCAGTCTTGTGCATGCGCGCGCTCGTGGTGAAGGTCGCTCTGGGTCCGTTGGAGATGGCTGCTGTGCGGGAGACGGTTGCCAGGCGGCGAATCGCGGTTTCTGTGAGGAACGACATTTTGAATGGATGGAGAGGACGTGGATTGCAGGATGAGCAGTCGTGTATGAGGTAGAGGGTTGATGTAGAAAGCTCAATTCTCCTTGAATTCAGTTCATTTAAAGCTTAGAGATGTAACAAGAGAGGAGGGTTTCTTTGCTCAAAAGTGCTGCAGGATAAATAGGTACCGCCTTGGATTGGAAGCGAGGAGCTGAGGGTTCCATAGGTCGGATTGGTGTTTTGATAATGGTGATGTCATCGGGGCTTTGATGTGGGGACGGGCAGGGAGCTTCAACTCGGGCTCCTAGTGCAAAAGTGACGTAGGTGTGTAGGTGTTCAGGGGGTTGGCGGGATAGCACCGGGCTTACCCCACGATGAATTGGTATGGGCGGATTGTTTTGGCGATTCGCGATTCAATTCCACTCGATATTGTTCCGCTGGTGCTTAGAACGTGAAGCAAACCCGGTACTTCTAAACTACCTAGATACTAAGGTGTCAGGGCAGCCAGGCGCGTCAAACCCGAATGCGGTGACAACGTCGCGGAACTCCTGAGGTGGTAGAGGCTCCTGACGTACCCAGCATCAGGGATACAGATAAGACAACCGAGACAGAACATATGGTCAACATGACAACTAGATCCTTACTGCTCTTTGGGGAATCTGAGTCTCAATCCAGACAAAGGACCGCCAAGAGGAGAGGTGCTGGCCAAGGCCTGCGGGTGACATACCAGAATACCCGTAAGATTCGGTGATGACGCCTTTGATGAATGACAGGATGCCTAGCAAATCCACGCTTGTCTGCATACATAACCAGTATCCAAAGATTGTACTTGGTCGGAAGGCTACACGGAGAATAACCCCAAGGAGGCGCAATCACCTCCCCTTGAACACAGGCTTTCTCTTCTGTGCAAACGCACTCAGCGCCTCGTTCCTGTCCTCCGTCCCAATAATCCGCTCATACATCCTCCCCTCCATCTCGGGCGACGGCGCCTGCACGGCCTGCAGCGCGGCCCTCACCGCTACGGGTCCGCCTTCGCATATCTCTCCCGCAAGCCGGACAGCCTCACTCAGCGCCAGGCTCTGCGCGGCCAGCAGCACGGCCTTCTGCCGCTCCTGCTCCGTCAGCGGCTCCCCAGTCTCCGGGTCCATCTCCCCATCCTCCGGGGGCACCACCTCGACCAGCCGGTCCGCGAGCCCCAGGAAGTAGGCCTCCGGCGCCGACACCGCCCGCCCCGTCACGACCAGGTCCCGGGCGCGGGCGAAGCCGATCAGCGCTGGGAGACGGTGCGTCCCGCCGGCGCCTGGGATTATGCCCAGCCGCGTCTCGGGCAGGCCGACGATCGCGTTGGAGGTGAGCACGCGGAAGTGCGTCGAGAGGGCGAGCTCGAGGCCGCCGCCGAGGGCTCGGGAGGATATCGCGGATATGGTCGGGATGGGCAGGGCGGCGAGGCTGGCGAAGGTGGAGCGGAGGGAGGCGAGGAATTGGGTTGTCCTGTAGGAAAGGGGGAAGGGGGAAAGGAGCTGTTAGCAATTGAACTCGATGGGTAAGAAGCGTGCCGCTTAGGACGTGGTGAATGTTCGGATGTAAGGAGGCGACTCACTCCTCCTGCGTAAACTCTTTCCTCTCTTTTAGATCAGCGCCGGCACAGAAGCTGCTCTCCACCGCGCTCGAAATTATCAGTGCCCTCGTCGGGCCCTTCTCGCTCTCGCCCGCCAGCCCGCCAAACCGCATGTTCCACGAAGGCGTGGGCACCTCGTCGCCCGTGGCGGGGTCGTACTGCTGGTTCACAAAATCAACCTCCTCGCGGAGTGCCGCCAGTAGGGCACGCGAAATGGCATTGCGCGCCGAGGGCCGATTCAACTCGAGAATTCGGATGTGGCCTGTGTTCGGTGCTGGGAGCTCTGTCACTCGAATGAGCGGTTCCGTTGTCTCGGTCGAGTAATGCGCCCGAAGGAATTGCCCGGGCACGAGGGGCGTCAATCGAGGGCGGTGGAGTGACACTATCAGTTTCCAAGGGGGGACTCTTAGTCTCGGTGACATTTCGTTATTTGCCAGAGCCTCATGAGAGGATATGCCTCGATGACGGTCGCGGAGTTGCAAGAGAGGTCTTCTTGTGGCTGTCCGCGGCGGGGTCGGGACATGTTGCTTCAGCGAAGCCACTCGTGGATCCACTACATCCGTATGTTGTCGACCAAGCAAAATCTACAACCGGCTTTGCCCGCAACTGCCATTTGTTTAACTATCACGATTGCCACATTTGACCGTTTGTCCACGGGTACGTGCATAGGAGTCAAGTTTCAAATGGATTTCTAGTCTGAGCCACTGAGACTGATAATATTTGTATTTCACGTATTTTACCAACCCTCGAAACGGGCAACCCTCCCCGTTCCTCGTTCCCCGTGCCCCGCTAGCTGATTACGCCTCAAGGCACCAACTGATATGTCTCCCAGTCCCAGGTGAGCAAATGCGACATCCAATCTTAGATTCCATTTTCTTGCCATGCACTCAACAACAATGTCGCGTACTCTGTTCATTTTTTCATTTTTTTCATGATGGCTCCTCTCAGCTAATTCGGAACGCATGAACGTGGTAGCGGCATAAATCTGCACGCTGCCATGGACACTCTATCGGCTTTGGCCCTTGGGCAACTTCAGGCTAGGATGCTAGCATACACGCTACTGAGTATCCCTGACACCCTGAGCGACGCGTCCCCTTTGCTAAGCCGCCCGCCCCCATCCAAATTTGAAACGTGTTCATGATGACGACGCGGCGTGGAAATAACGGCGTACATACAGGCCTCGAGATCCTACGGTGAATAGGTGGTCCCAGTCATGGGCGACATGGAGAGGATATATGTTCATAGACCGCGTCCTAAAAAGTGTGTCGCAGATCTTGTGTTGCCCTGATCAATGTGAGAAATCTAACATTGATGCGCAAATAATCCAAATCACTTTGGCCACTATCGAACTGTGAACACACTTTTCATACAAAACTTAGACTCGCGCTAGGCAAAAAAGACGACAGCAATGGTAACGCAAACACTCACCCTGCCTGACGGTCGTGCCCTCGCCTATGGCGTCTACGGGTCAACCTCTCCTTCAAGCCCGACAGTCTTCTACTTCCACGGCTTCCCCGGCTCGCACCACGAGGCGTCCTCGTTCTCCGCCGTCGCCGCGACCCGGGGCATCCGCATCGTGGCCCCCACGCGCCCGGGGATGGGCGCAAGCACGCTCAGGCCATCGCGCACCCTCTTGGACTGGCCCGCCGACGTCCTCGCCCTGGCAGACCACCTCTCCCTGGCGCGCTTCGCGATCCTGGGGGTCTCGGGGGGCGCGCCATACACGCTCGCGTGCTGGAAGGTCATCCCCCGGGGCCGGCTTGTGGGGTGCGCTCTCGTCTCCGGGCTGTACCCGACGGAGCTGGGGCTGTCGGGCATGATGCTGGAGGGGAGGGCGCTCCTCTGGATCGCGCCGTGGCTGACGGGCCTCGTCGCCGTGGGGATGGATCGCGCGTTGGGCAAGATGGCGAGGGAGGAGGACCCGGAGGTCTTCGCGAAGGCGATGGACGAGTCGTTCCGGAAGAATCGGGGTCGAGGAGAGGCGGACCTGGCCGCTTGGGCCAAGAATGAGGGCGGCATCAAAGACGCGTTGATTCACAGCACAAGGGAGGCTGTGAAGCCTGAGGGGGGCGCGGGCGTTGCCTGGGACGCCAGGCTGCTTGGAAGTAGGTGGGGCTTTGAGTTGGGTGAGCTGGAGATCGAGAAAGGAAAGAAGACGATGGTGATGTGGCACGGCGATCGGGATGCGAACGTCCCCATCGCGATGGCGCACAAAGCGGTTGCCTTGATGGAAGGCGCAGAGCTGCGTATTGGCGTTGGGGAGGGACACGCCAGCACCGTGGTGCACAGTGCTGAGGATGTGATGCTGACGCTGGAGGAGATGCTGAAGGGTGCTTGACTTCTATACGATTGGGTTTGAAGGCAACAGTGTTCCTCTTCCTCCGCATGTCTTAAAGGCGTGAGTTCAGATGTTACCGCCTGACAGATGACCTAGTCCCATATCAACGGTCAATGAATCTAGCAAGTGTCCCTTTTGCCGTCCGTGCTAGCGTGCTCTTCACGACTTGGACGGGCTCCTGGCCGTGTCAGATCTTGAGTGGCCAAGGGCGTTTTTTGGCTTCGATATTAACCGTTAATCATATCTTGCTTTCTATGCTATGTGAGCCAGCATTTTCTTCGGCTTCTCGGTCAACAGTCCGTGGGTGGCATACGTGTGTGGCGTTAGATTGAATGACGACAAAACCTAACCCTTTCGTAGAAGCTAGTGTCCCAAACCCAACATCCCCCAAGACAACGTCATCAGTGAAGCGTGCCAAAGCGGCACGCCGCAACCCATCATCCATGGGACATTGGTGTGTCATTGCTGCTCCTGCGGGAAGATTTGCGCTGATTGAGCCATCCCCCGATGACCTCTCGCGGAGGTGGAGGCATGTGGCAACCCCGGTGTCCCATTGACATTCTAGTCGTCCAATTCGGAGTGAGTCACCTCTCTGAACTGAAGACGACCATCTCCTTGCTCTTCCCTTGACTTTCCGGGTTAGCCCTGCTTTCTTTACGATGAGGGGAAGCAACAACAGGAGGGCTAGCCTTCTTAGAAAACAGGATGGCAAAGGTTTCAGGAACCACAAGATCCCTCGTCGTCCCCGGGGAAGACTATGAGCAGGTCAGCCAGCCCAATCATGAACTCACGATCAGTTTTTCAAAGAGCCGAGACCATGAAGAGCATATGGGAACGATACAGCCACAAAAACTTATTAATTAAGCTCTGAAATTATCGCAAACCTATAGAAAGCCATAGTTATTCGCCGATTTGAGTCGATCTGTACAGGTATATATGACACCAGTTTCTCACTCAAATAGCTCCTAATTAGATCAAGAAGCAGCCGATATAACCCGACCGAACTCGAACTGCCATGGGACAAATTCGTTGACTCCAGTTCTCATCCATCCATAATGTCACAGCGGCTATATAACATGGACAGGAGAGCGTCTGATGAGACGTACGATAGACGGGCGGAGTCACCCTGGCCGTTTGCCCCGGACACATGGGTTAGGCTGCAGAACGAAGCCGACGATGCTCTCCTTTCACAATGCTGGTGGAGGGATATCGGCGAAGGGAAATTCGGTCTCATGATACGACAGCCAGGGATCGCCATGAGGAAAAGCAACCGCCACAGAGAGTCGTCCGTTGAGAGACGTCTCGTAAAGGCGAGAGAGCTGGCATTGTCAAGTTCCATGCTGGCCATGGGTGGGGCTAGGGAGGTCCATGAAGTCTCCGCGGGGCTACCGAAGCCAGCGGAGCTAAGGCTACCGCCGCAATTAGAGCGAGCACATTGGGGGCAGAAGCCACAGGAGCCTCACACTACTAGGCCGGCTGAAGCGGTGACACGGAAGCGCCTGCAAGGCCATGGGGATGCCCAAGGACATGTGCCAGACGGGTGAGCGCCACCGACTAGTTTACTCCCCAAGCTGCTCGCCGACTCGCCGATACACCTGCAATTATATTTCCCCAATGAGTAATTATCTATATCCAATCTCAGTCTCTTGAAGTGCGCTCTTCCTCTATCGTGGTCAATAGTGACTGACCTGCGGACCCGAGTGTATGGTCAATAATGTGGCTATAATTAAAGAATTGCTGTGAACACGGCCAGAACACCCAAGCCTTCAGCGAGGCAATGAATGTGCACATTCTTACACCTTATTTTCCTCCCTCACTCTCCACATTACTAGCTCTGAGTCGGGCATCCAAGACTGTTGGACACATTTCAGCCGTGGTCACATATATCAAAACAATGGTAGTGTTCTGGGAGGCTTATTAGGAGGATATGGTTTGGCAAGCAGGGTGCGAAGTGTGCTAAATGAGGCCAACCCATTGGGGTGTAATTACGTTGTACTTTGGCTCTCCTGTTCCCGTTCACATCACGGCTCTCAAAGTAGGACCACCTCCTTACTATCGTCGGTAAGCTTATTGGTTGGCAGACTCCAGCACATGCATACCATGCAGACTCATGTAGTATAATTAGTACTCTAATACTGTAGGTGAACCAGGTTCTTACTTCCTTCCCAAGCAGCACAGCAGCGCCCCTCCCTTGAAGGGAATAGTCCAAGCTTGAACATGGGCAACCCCGCTTCGTAGGAATATGTCTTGGCTTGCTTGTGTAGCTGAGCGGTCTGGGCTCGGTGTCGTTGTTGTGCATCTCGGTCATCTGGCCTTGTGTTCGCCGAAGATTATCAGTCGTGGAACCGGGGAAAGCACTTTGGACGGCGTGCGATACTGCCGTTGAATGTACAGATATCGGTCGAGGGAATTGCTGCTAATGACTTGCCTCAGGATGATCCCTCATCAGAACCCTGAGATCCAGTAGTCTAGTTTCGCTTAGTTAGCAGGCCAGGTTAGCAACCCTCCGAAAGCGCTAGACATACCGAGGTATCCCTAGTATATGAGATATAGTTAGTCAGAGTGCATAAAGAAAAACACGAAATAACGTATGAGGGCAGCTAGGCAAAGCATGTCGACATGGGTTGACATGGCTGTTTTGTTGCATGACTGTGAAAGGACTAACAGTCCGGCTTTGGGGCACCGGTCCGAGCTCAGGGGACCTTTTCGATGATCGTCCGTCCAAGAGCAAATATACGCATCCATCAGGAGGCCGTCTTGCCAGTCACATTTTGGCGATTGATAAGGGGTCGTGATCGGCGGAAACTAAACCGGTGATTTGAGGGCTTTGTGGAACTGGGGGGCAACTTAAACAGGTATCATTTGATCACTTCGACCCCCACTCCCCATGATTTACAATACCAAGATGGGCACCTAGGTATCCGACGGAATGCGGGGAAGTGGATGGATATGCTAGTTTAGCTTACAGGCTACGAATGGGAAGTTGTCTTCGGGCATTCTTTACCCGTACGACATTTGTGGGTGATTGCTTTTGGCGGCACCTCGCCTCTCCTGGCATTTTAATTATCAAGCACCTACAACACAGTACTGTCGTCACCTCTATTTGGTTACTGTCCCAGATATAGTCACTGGAGGCAGTGTATCGAGATGTCATTGATTTACTCTCGCGCCCCTCGTCGGAATCTCCCGACCGAAAGAACCTGGGGCTTCCACTCATCTTCTTCATGCCAATTCTCCAGATCGGCACTTGGTTGGGTGGTTGACAACTCCAGACACCTATGTTGCTACCCTTCTTTATGAGTGGTGAGGTCTGCGCGCAAAGTAATCCGTACTCCCGTAATAATCGGCCAAGTGGCGGGCTCACACTGCTTGGACCTTGTTGTACGGTTCACTTGGCCGGCGCCGAAATGTCAGGGTTCACCAGGTAAGGGGCATCAAGGGGGCACCTGGCAGCACCTTCCCAAAAAGCTCGCTGTCATGGGGTGCTATGCTTTTTCACAGGGTCATGTTGTGATGCCGAACACCGCCGACAGGGTCGATACCTACCTGGCCAGGTTGCCTACACATAAAATACGTATCTTAACAAGCATGAGACAGGTCGTATCTGCAAGCACCTCATCAGCCACAATTTTAGGAGTAGGTAGGTACGGATTAGAGAGTAAAGTTTAGGCTTCCCAAACTACCCACCTGACATGCACTTGACATGCTCTCGCTTGGCTTGCAGCTTCCCACTGTGGGTAAACCGCCAACGACGTTAGTAGCGTTACCCCACTGCCCGTTGGTGGCGTTCAAGTGCCGATCCTTGACAAGAAATGGGGGACAGACTTTATTAAGATACATGTACCGCCCATCAAGGCTTCGCATGCCACGTTACATGTCGAGCGGCATGGCGATTTCTTGATGGACCACTGGGTTCCAGAAATTGTTGATTGCAATCGCGGGACAAACAAGGCGGACATCGTCCGACCCCGCATGCTCGTCGGGACGCGACCGGGCTTCATGGCGTCTTCGGCCTGCTTCAGCTGCGGGATGTCCAACTTGCTGAAGTGGTGGTGGTCGAGATTTATCAGGGCTGCTGCCCCCGTAAAAATACACGATGGATTGCTGGCCCTTGTCCAACACCCGCTACAATCCGGATGCGCTCCACTGGTATCAACCCAAAAAACTGTGAGCAGGGTGCAGACATGGATGACACTATCCGCAGTGAGAAGACCTCAACCGTCCAGGATGCGCAGAGGGTCGACTCGGCCGCCTCTGCTCTCGCATCTCCCATGACCACCAACGACCCAAACAATGACAGGATCACGCCCTTGGACGAGGTGGAGAGAATTGTCGAGAAGATGCAGGACGGCAACGAGGTCACCCTGGAGATGCGGAATAAGGTGGCCGCCTACTACGGCCGGAAGGCCGAGCAGGACCATGTCGCGCCCGCTGCTGACGTCGTGTACATCCTCGACAAGATCGCGCTCATGACAGAGGATCAGGCCATGGACATCCTTGTCAACGCAATCGAGTTCCACAAGGACGATCCCAACTTCCCGAGCCCTACCATGGACAAGATCAAGCTCTTGGTGCAGGGGCCTAAGGTTTCGGGGCTCGACAGGACAGATTATGACTTTGACTTGAAGGCGGAGGCGGCCATTATTCACTACGTTTGTGCCCCGCAGCCCCTGCCCGCTGGTCAAGCTACAGTCAACCCACGGAAGCGAGCAGCCATGACTTACACCCGTCACAGCACTCCCCCTACCCTGAGGTCCGGTCCGTAACGACCCCTGGCGACGACCCCAGCATCCCCTGCGAGACCTTCCGCGCGTACCTGCTCGGGCTGATCTTCATGGGCGGCTGCACGGCGGTCAACACGTTCTTCTCCCCCCGTCAGCCCGCCATCAGCATTTCTGCCCAGGTGATGCAGCTCCTCCTCGCGCCATGTGGCATCTTCATGGCCAAGGTCCTCCCAGACTGGGGATTGGCCTACAAGGGCACGCGCTACACGCTGAACCCGGGGCCCTGGTCCTACAAGGAGCAGATGCTCGCGACCATAATGTTCACCATCGCCAACAATGCCGGCAACGTCTACTACGTCTACCTGGTGCAGCGGCTGCCGCAGTACCTCGGCAACACGTGGGTCACCTTCGGCTACGAGATCGTGCTGGCTCTGTCAACGCAGTTCCTGGGCCTGGGCTTCGCGGGCCTGCTCCGCCGGTTCGTCGTCTACCCGGTCACAGCCATCTTCCCCAAGGTCTTCCCCGCCCTGGCGCTGAACCGCGCGCTGATTGTGCCGGAGACGAAAGGCGAGGTGATCAACGGGTGGAAGGTGTCGCGGTACCGCTTCTTCCTGACGTGCTTCGTTCTCATGTTCTTCTGGTTCTGGGTCCCCAACTACTGCTTCAAGGCGCTGCGCTCCTTCAACTGGATGACCTGGATCGCCCCCGAGCACTTCACGCTCGGGATGATCACGGGGTTCTGGGGCGGCATGGGCTTCAACCCTTGGGCCACGTTCGACTGGAACGTCGCGGGGAGTGGATACCTTGTCACGCCCTTCTTCAGCGCTATCCAGCAGTATGGCGCAAGGGTCCTGTCTGGATTGATCATCATTGGCATGTATTGGGGCAATATGTACTGGTCGGCGTACATGCCCATTAACAGTAATGAGGGTATGTCTCGTTTCTCCCCTTCTTCCTATCCTTCCTCTTCCCTTGCCCGTCGCTTGCATACCCGACAAATCAGCTAACAGCACAAACCCGCACCAGCCTTTGACAACCAGGGCATCAAGTACAACGTCACTCGGATCCTCAACCAGCGAGGCGACGGGGTCGACATCAGCGCTTACCGAGAGTATGGTCCGCCCTTCTTCTCCGGCGCCAACGTCTTCGGCCAGGGCGCGTGGTTCGCCTGGTATCCAATGACCCTCTTCAGCGTCTCCATCACGTACTGGGACGCGCTCAAGAAGTCGGGCATCGGCATGTGGAACGGCCTACGCCACCGTAGGTCCATCTACGAGTCGTACAACGACCCGCACACGCGCCTGATGAGCGTCTACCCGGAGGTGCCCGACTGGTGGTTCCTGCTGGTGCTGGTGCTCTCCCTAGTGCTGGGCATCCTGGCGCTCGAGCTCTGGCCCCTGTCCGTCCCCGTCTGGTCCCTATTCGCCATCATCGGCATCAGCGCCATCATGCTGGTCCCCTCGGCGCTACTGATGGCCTCGGCCAACGTAACGATGGGGTTCAACGTGCTCTTCCAGCTGCTGGGCGGGGTCTGGTTCGTGGGGAACCCGGAGGCGCTCATCATCGTCACGGCGTTCGGGCAGAACTTCGACTCGCAGGCGCACGACTACATCTCGGACCAGAAGATGGGCCACTACGCCAAGGTGCCGCCGCGGGCCGTCTTCCGGGCCCAGGTCATCGCCGTCTTCCTCAACTGCTTCATCTTCGTCGGCATGCTGGACTGGATGGTGGTCAACTTCAACGACGGCTCGCTCTGCACCTGGAACAACCCGAACCACTTTGTCTGCACCAACGCGGTCCTGGTCTTCGCCTCCGCTGTCGAGTACGGCGCCTTCGGGGTCAAGAACATGTTCGAGCTGTACCCGATCCTCCCCTGGTGCTTCCTCATCGGCACGGTCGTGGGCGTGGGCTGGGGCGTCGGCCGACGGTACGGCCTCGCCATCCGCGAAAAAGTCCAGCGCGCCTCCTCGGAGGGTCGGTTCGCCTCGCTCGAGAGGTGGCTCTTCAAGCCCCTCTCATACCTCTCCTGGTTCGACCCGGCCGTCTGCTGGGCGGGCGCCCTCAACTGGACCGGGGGGAACAACCTCTCGTACGCGACCAATGGGATCTACATCTCCTTCATCTTCATGTACTATATCAAGCGGCACTACGGAGCCTGGTGGGAGAAGTACAACTACCTGCTCGAGGCCGGCTTCGGCGTCGGCGTGGCCATCAGCGGCATCATCCAGACCTTCGGGCTCGTCTTCACCAAGACAGAGCTGCCGTGGTGGGGGAACCAGGTGGCGAACGCGGGCGTGGACTTCAGGGCCTACAACCAGAACGCCACGCTGCTGCCGCTGCCCAGCGTCGGATACTTTGGTCCGTCGCCGGATCAGTACCCGATGCGGTTCTGGTAAAATCGGCCGCGAGCCGCAGGTGGCTCCCTTGCCCAGGGTGGGAGTGGTGGACACTGGTGTTTGTTCCTCGCGCGGTGGGTTAAGGAGCGATTTTACCTTACACCTCAGCGGAGAGGAGAGCAGAGAAAACCACCGCACTTAATGCTACTTTCTTGACAGGAACCAACAACGAGAATAATAGTAGGTGGACTAGTTCTGAAGTCGGACCACTAGGAAACAAAAGCGCCAAAAAAAATCCGAATCACAATATTCCTCGCGCATCGTACACACCCCGAATAAACAATTCCTCGCGTAGGGCCCCGCGCCAGGTCGCCGGCGTGCACTAGCAGGTCGCCGGCTGCGATCTGGAGGACGAAGAGGTCGCCCCCGACGGCGTCTGACTCGAATGAGAGCAGCTCGTAGACCAGCCTTCCGTCGACCACCTTAGTGTCCAGGCGGCGTCTGCCCGGCGTGAGCACGAGGCGTACTAGGAACGAGAAGGGATAGCTGGCTGCGATGATGGCGTTGCGCCAGACTTTCAGTTGGAGTTCGGGAGCGAGGTCCGCAAACGTTAGCGGGCGTTTGCGTTCATTGAGTTCAGCGCTTGGGCCTTTCTCCGAGGCCGCCGGCGAACGGATTTGTGGGCATGATCGCTGAAAGTTGTCGCTTTCAAGAGGTTTGCGCGTTAAGGTGTCGTGATAATGATCGCAGGAAGTGAAGAAAAGAGGATCGGGAGCCCAAAGAACATCGGGCACTGAGCTTAAGAGCATCGGGAGCCTAACGAGACGGATCTTTGTTGTCCTTTGGACTGCCTGAGGTTGCTTGGCTATTGCCGTGCGGGTAGGGGAGCTGGGTAGGTGGGGTCGGGTGCGGCCAGGCGGTACCGGTACCGGGTTGTTTGTCCCAGACACTCTCAGCCCACGCGTTTGGAAGTCACTCGTGGGCTCCAACGGATTCAAGTCCTCCTAAAGAATATATCTCTATCCTAACCTCTGTTTATAGATTTATTTAAACAAACCATATTATCATTGATACTTCTCTTCAAGCCCCGTTAACCGCCCTCCACCAAAACACATGAACCCGCACGAACATATCTACCCCTAGCAGAGATTCCCACGTCACGAAACTACCCGAGGTACCTACCTAGAGAAAACACATCGTTCGTTGGCCCAGTAAGTTGTGATGTCGGTTGATCAGATCGGTGCGGTCGGTCGTTCACGGTCTCAATGTCCAAGTAATCACAGAGAGCGAACGTACGTGGAATATAAATGTTCTAATAATTAATAAATGCTAGGGCAACGCAAAATCAGCTAACAACGTAATCTAGCTAAGAATAAATGCTACTTACTAAATGCCACTAAGAATAACTGCTAACAACCTTGCCGTCAGTCAGCCTCCCTTCAGCCTATCCGTTCATTTCGGCAGCAGGAGTGTCATTGAAGTACTCTGTATGAATCACCCAGTCCAGATAATATTTCATTGTCTGCTGAGTCTGGAGATTGAGGCAAGTGCAATTCATCGCCCTCCCGAGGTCTTCACTCTCCACTCTGGCTTCGGGTTGGCTCCCACGGAATCCCGGATGAGGTTCCCCATGATCTCGTGAGAAACGCTGAGGGGGGTCGGAAAGGTGAGTTTTTCGGTGTGACCGAGAGTTGGCTGAACGCTGAATCGGCAGGACTCGTTCATTGCCAGGTCGAACCAGCCGGATGCCATGTCATGGATCGGTGCGAGCCTCACCGCCGAGGCATTTTGGTGCAGCTTGGTGCAGCTGCTTCACCAACGCAAGGCAGTGGTCGTTTCGTGGCGCAGTGGAGTTATCCCATTGGAAGATGGTGGTGGCAGCACATTTGATCTGCAACTGGGCCCGTCGTTGAATCCTGTGGCTTCCCCCAATGGCGCCAAAGGTTGGTTTCGCAGGTGACACTTCATAAAAGCCGCTTGGAACGGTGATCGTACCCTCGATCCCGAGGATCGGCAAGGCGATACCGAAGAGGGAAAAGGGAAGGAGTTTAATAGCAGTGCTGTAGGCAACCGGCCGAGGAGCTGCAGGGGAAGGAGATTCGCTATGAGTCCTACTTGTAATTGGGCACGAGTGATACCTGCCCGACTTTGGAGGTTGTGGTGGTTGGGGCACCCTTGAGTCGTTGTGTTGTGATGTGTTTCAGGAGATGTAATTTTTCGAGCCCTGGAAGAGATTCGGGCGGGCTTTAAACTTAATTTCGGAGAATATTCGTCCACCCTCTCTAGTCATGGCATGAGTCAAACGTTTGTGCAACTTCATAAGTGAAGACAGGCTCGGAGCGAAGCGAGGTGGCTGTGACAGCTCATGGCTCTTCACTCCAGGTAGCTGCATTCAAGCTGCGCGCCGAAAGATAGGAATTATTACTATGAGGCAGGTGGATGGTGAGCGCCAAGATTCACCCCTTGTGCCCACGTAATTATATGAAGTTGTATTATCCCGCTCGAGGGAGGCTGTTTTGTGAACATGATAAGTAGTATTTCTTGCTGCCATTGAATGCCTATCTCCATTATAGCCAGGTCTGGATACTAATGCTAAGCGTGAGAATACAAGCGGTCCTTGGTTGTCGGTCAAGTTCACTACGCATGTCATTTGCTGCTGATTCCTGAGAGGCGAGAGTCTCCGCATTCATCATCTTGAGCTGTCATAGAGGGGGATGCGTGAAGTTCAAAGCGGGAAACCCCATTCGAAAATAGCAACCCACATTATCAACCAGGGTTGAGAACCATGGGGTCGAGATCAAATCAATTTACTCCACTAGCCCAGGTCTCGTGATATGGAGTGGTTCCAGGGTGGCAGCAGCATTCTAATTGGTTTGCCGACCGACAGACTCTGCCAAAACGGGATTAATCGCACGCACCCTGCATATGCGCGTTGCGCTGTTGGTAAGCGCTATGGAATATCTGTTGGTCAGGTCCAGCTGAACAGGAAGAATCGGGAGAGTTCCTGGGTTCGTCAAGATCCAGGCCGGTAAAACCCCACACAGGGCATGCAGAATGTTCAATCCGTGCTTTGAACTGGTTTCCTCTGCCGTTCCTTAACTTCACTCTCTTGGTGCACCCTTTGATACCCATTTCACCTGGCAATGAACAGGGGGTAAAAGCGGCGAAAGTAGAAAACGGAAAACCTCAGGATGAACAACGCAAACAAGTCCCCCGCCGTATTCACGGAGAAGGAACTAGAGATGGAAACTCATAATGGAGTCGCCCCCACCAACAAAGAGGAAACCCCCAACAAAAATGACGACCACCATCTCACCCACCACGCCTCACAGGAAGTCCTCAACCAACGACTCACCCTAGAGGCCTTCCGCACCCTAGTGGGCATCCCGGACCCGGAAACCGGGACGACGACGACGACGACCACCGCCAAAACCCAGCCCGGTGGCGGTGGCGGGCCGTCATGGTTCTCAAGACGCCGCGACCGTTCCACCTCACTGTACCACAAGCTCGTCTCTGCGGAGCGGCGGGCGCGCCTGATGCATGGCCTGGTCGACTTCGTGGTGTACGCCTCCATGGTGGCACAGATGGCCTTCGCCGCGTCGCTCATCATTCTGGGCGCCCTCAACGGGGACTACCACATCGCCGTGGCCGTGATCGGCGCCTTCACGGGTGTCCTGACGGGCGTCCTCTCCCTGCTCAAGGGCCAGGGTCTGCCCAATAGATACATCAGGTACGCCGACGAGATGCGCAGGATCCGCGACGACGTCGAGTTCATGGAGAGGGGCCTTAGGTCCGGCGCCGGCGAGGTCAGGTACGGCCAGGTCCTGGGCACCTGGCGCGCGTACGAGGCGGCGAGGGACGACGCGATCCGGAACCACCCATCTGTCTGGACCGTGGGTGGCGCCGGTGCTGGGCCGCAGGGCGCTTTGGGTGGTGTGTTAGGGGGCGGCGGTGAGGTCAGGAACAAGTCCGTCAAGGCGAAGTGATATTTTCTGTTCATAGGGGAGGTGAGTATAGTGGTAATAGGGGAATTTTGTTCTTGTATACATCTTGCTGTAAGGGGTAATTAAGGATCGGATATTTTGGATATCGCTAGGGGAGCTCAGAATTCGAAAAGCAGAGATGGGTGACGGGGGCGTGTAGAGAATGAGGTTGAGTCAACGAGGGACAAGAGATGAACAAGTCTGGGTATTCCATATATATGTACTCGGCAACATACCATCCCTCATCAGCTAGGATGAGCCAAGGCTCAAAGCTCTTCCCTCCCTTCATGTCAACAATACTGCACTCTCTGTGTTCTGCCTGTTATTCCGCTTCGAGGTATCGTTCTTCGGGAAGCAGAAGCTGACTCCAACGCCTTGCGGCCCATCACCGTACACCCAGGTTACACCCTGGCACCTCCCGGCCACGCTGCTCGGGTAAAGATTCAGCTGCGCGCAGAGGGCGATACAGTCAAGCATCGAGCGCACGGGGAACCGGCCCATGTCGGAGCCCGCGTAGTCCGTGTTGCAGGACCGGAGGAAGGTCAAGTTCGTGTTGGGCACAGTGTATTGCGCTTCGGCGGCGGCCACGGGGCATTCCACTTGGGGTAGGCCCAGGGCCGTCCCCGGGGCCAGGGGACTGGTTGTGTTGAAGCATATTTGCGGATTGTCGGGGAGCCTGCGTGTTTAGGGAGGATTCATGTCAGCAGAGCGTTCCCTCGTGTGTGAAGGTGATGAGCCAGTTGAAAGAGTTGAGGTGCCATACTTTGCGCTAGATGTCGCCCCGGACGCATTCCGGCCCTCTGCCTGCCCTCCGGAGGGACAGACGGCATTGTGTCTCGTCGTTGCCGGAACTACAGCAGCGATTATTATGGCAATTACCAGCACAACATTGCTAAGCGAGAGCCAAAACGTCGGCCTCCTGAATCCCATTATCCGCTTCTTTTCCGGCAGCGGCGGCAGGGCCCCCATCGTGTGTTCACGGTACATCCCCTGGTCCTGGTTGTTCGGGTAACCGGAGTGCCCGGTCCCGCTTGCAGCAAGTCCCGGGCCGCCCCCCGCAAGCGCATTCATAGACTGGTAGTATGCCGTCTGTGGCGGTTGCGAGTACAACGACTCCGGCGACATTGTCTCGATCGCCGTCGAACCGCTCATCTTCTCCCCGCTGTCGAGCTCCCGCCGATACATGTGCGTTGGGTGCAGGCCTTGGTCCCACACAGGCTGGAGTCCCTCATAGTCGCTCCTGTGGCGGTCGTCCATCGTCTGATTCGTGTCGATGCTGGGGACTTCTGGCTGGGACGAGTCGGTGGCCTTTCCCTTCTCCTCAGGCCACTGGCCGTGTAATTTCTCATTGCTCATGGTGACCGTAGTCCCACCCTTCAAAGTAATAACAATATGGACTCTAATTATGGGTTTGTCTCACACCCTCGGCCTGCGAAAAAAAATGATCGAAGGAGTATGAGCCCGGCCACGGCTTATTATTTTCACGGTAGAGGATAAAATGACAAAATGATGGGAGGAAGTGAGATCGCGACGGGATCATTTAACTCCTTTTATCAGGGGAAGCGGCCATACGGACCTGTTTGCATGCACGCATACCCCTGCACATGGAACGCTACCCTCTGGGCTCTGGCCTGGAGGGATCGTTTGTAATTCGAGCTGGCTGCGCCGGCCGTGTGTCTGCTGTCTTGACTTGCCATGGCTGCGAAGAAGTGGCGTTGCGGCAAGGAATGGGGAGGATCTGGTATGATCTGCCCTTCCAGGAATCGAGCTTAACCGCTTCTTTGCTTGGCCGTGTTCCAAAGTGGTGAATAAAGTGGTGATCGCTAGCGGTATGTTACAGTCTACACTCGCCAGAGCGGGTCCGGATTTCACATACCTGCCCTGACAATTAGACTCAGCCGTGATCGACAACCTAGTGGCCTGTCTGGTCTGTGTAACGGCAGCTCACCGAATTGAGGAATCGCCCGCCACTGGTGACCCATGCTCTAAATTTTGGGAAACAGAACCCTAAGCACGTGCACCTTCCTGATCGCCTAGGCTTAGTCAATAGCCAGATTTCCCAGGTAATGAAGGACAAGTAGCAATTACAGTGGCTACAGGGCCACGCTTCAGCACTACGGCCGCACGCTGCAATTACGATGGCTGCAGGTTGCAATACAGCGGCCGCACGTTATAACAACGCAGCCGTACGTACCGCAGTAGAATTGATTGTTACCTTGGATTGACGATTTCTTCTGCTGTTCGCGTTGCCAGTCAAATAAGTGCGACAGTCGAAAGAAGTGGGCGATCACGTGTTAGGGACCTGTTTCCCAAAATTTAGACTAATTAGTTGTGCGTTTCGTGGGGTCGCTCGAACTCCGCGGTGCCTACTCGATAACTGTTTCTCTCACCCGCTGTCTTCTCTACCACCCTTCCTGTTGGGCATCACGTGCTCTCTGAGCGGTCCTTCTGCGTGCTTCCGCTTGGTCACTGCGCCTTCGCTTCGTGTATGTAAACTCTAGTCGCCGCGTACCATCCGTGCTGTAGACAGCCATTTCACCACTTCCTCTTGGCTGCGTCTCCCATAGTACGTACCCGGTGGGCGCGACAGCGGCGGCGGCGAGGCACGGTAGGGGCAGCTGATGACAAAAGTTTCGCCTTCTAGATATACAATAGTCTTATGGTATATCTTTGCCGTTCGCGACGTCGGGATTTCTAGACCTCTATCTAGCATCAACCGAGTTGTACGAATAAGAAAGAGTTCGGTGGACCCCTTTCCCGTACGCTGAGCCTTAGGGCTACCTATACTTTGTTTATCCGTCCTTGCTAAGTTTGGGGAAATATCAATCTCCTAGAGAGATGCCTTAACCAGTGTTTCTCAACAGAGTCCATCGAACCCCTGGTTATCGTTGATGTAATTACTGGCCGAAAACCCCTTCTGATTTGAAGCCCGCATACTTTCTCTTGCTCTCCGATGACTATAACCTGCTTAACAGTTGTGCCCATAATAGATCTCTATGGACCGGAGTTTGCGTTTTACACAATGCGAAGTGCACAATCTTCCAGGCGCCACCCTAATATCTTAGACGGAATGGAGGGCATATCATGACGAGCAGCTGCTCGACAGTACTTACGCACAGGCTGGCAATCTACCAATTCCATTCCTTATCAGGGATAAGCTTGGAATCTAGGAGACATCTATGATCGGACGACCCCCGGACCGAGACGGGCTTGGCAACCCCGGGTGGGGGCCACCACTGCCGTGAACCCGGAAACAAGCTGGGTGAGAAAGAGCAGCATCACGAGGTAGGCTGCCGAAGAAGAAAGGAAGAAAGAACCATCCATGGGAGACGCTCGGGCGGCCAACGTGGGTCGGATGGAACAAAGCGGCAGCTACATATAAAACCTTCGCGCCGATTAAACACGTCGGGAGGCACCGACCCGGGAAACAGTTCCCCTTTGGTTTGTCCGCACGGATGATTGAATCTTGGCCCCGCGTGTTGATTGACGAAATCTGGCGAACGATTATCATCAAAAGGTCGCCTGTCGTCAGCCGTGACCTAAGGAGGGAAGGGTCAAGAGTGACCAAAAGCCCGTTCCAGTTGACAGCACGAACGTATATTAGCCTGGAGTTAATAAAACTGTCAACCCCGATCCCTTTCATTTTGAGGGCTTGCGTTGCACACCCTTCAGCTCGCCTAGTCTAATATCAAGGGGTTTTCCCCTGCAATTGCCGCCGAAGTTGTAAAGACGGAGTGATTCCTGATTCGCCAGTCACCATGGGCCTGATGAGGACAAGAACGATTGGACAAGCAATATCACGGGAGAGTTGACGAGGAATGGACAAAAGCAAGAGTAAACTTGCCAGAGTTTCCCAGATTCAATTAGTCATGCCATCTTCTTATTCACCACCGGCCTTTCCCACTCATATTCCAGCCTGCACAAATATCGGGCTACGCATAGGTAATCACTTATTGCCCGGTGCCCGTGGGCCGGGCAGGACAGGGTGTGCAGAGATAATATCATCTAGAAAGGAATCATGACATGCAAAGTAACATAATGTCCTCCGGAAATGATGGAAAGCTGATAACAGACTGGGGAGTTGACTCGCTACCTAACTAAACTGGAGTTTGGTCCGGGACACTCTCAGTGACCTACTCAGGAACTAGTTCAGGCGGCAGCGGACGAAGGATTCAGGTTTAGGCCTAGAGTACTGCCAGAACGAGAGCTGCGGCATTAGTCCGAAGCATCCCTATATAAGGCACCCCGACAAACAAGGCTCGACACAAGCCCTCTCTGCACGACCTCTGATAATTACTTTGACCTTTGCTTCACCATTGTCGCCGCCTCCACAATCGTTAAGGGACCATTCAGTCTCCCATTCACGACAGCATGTACAGGGAAGAATACAGCAGCTTTTTTTTTAACAGTCCTCGCAGCGACAGCCGCCCTTAGTGCGCGAGCGCCCGTGCCTGTGCTAGCCCCTGAAGAGGCGACAGGGAAACTGGGCGACACGGGCATCATAACAGAAAACCCCAGCAATCATGCACCAGGAATCGTGGGCCCCCATGCCAGCGGAATTCTCCGGCGACGTCAAGGTGGTAGGCAGTCCGGATGGAAAGAGTATCATCTTCACCATGACAGTACAGCGGCTGCCTAGTGAAGGTGGTCCTTTCAGTACGCGTCCACTTGCGCCCCCCTCCCCCCCTTTTGCTTCTCTCTGGACAATATTGTGCTAAAAATAATAATGGAAAATCGGAACCAGGCTTCCACATTCACGACCAGCCCATTCCCATGGACGGGAACTGCAACGGCACGCTCGCCCACCTCGACCCTAACCAGCGAGGGCAGGAGGTCCCCTGCGACAAGGAGAACCCCCAAACTTTGTGAAGTCGGGGTCTTTCAGGGAAGTACGACAAGATTGAGGGGACGGGGGTGTCGGGGATGAGGTGCTGGCCCCTAGTTGAGGGGGTATAGGGTGATGGGATCGACGAACAAACCTGGATGAACTGACGGATTCTAACTCTGCGTCGTTTTTACAGGGTCGCCGAGATGTACGCTTCACTAGCGCCGGGCATCGACACCTTCGGCAACAGGAGCATGGTCACCCACTTCGCCAACTCGATGCGGTTCGCATGCGCCAACTCCACCACTGCCGGTTGCGAGCTCGACAAATGCGGTCCCATAAACTAGGGTGCCCTTCTTCCTCCTCCCGCGGCTTTCAGCAAGGATCGCTGATATGTGTACGACTACGGTGTATGTCGCCGTTTGCCTTAGGGGATCTCACGCTCACAGGTATTTGGTGGGTGGCTAGAAACTGCAATGACTGATAATTAATGAGTTTGGGAGGTCAGACGGTCTCGCTTCATTTCGCGTCATAATTAATTATAAGTGTGTTCCAAGGGCCAGCGATACACGTACAAGACAAGCATATGTCATTTTAAAGGCCTGCCCTTGTTGTACATTCTAATACATTCCTTGCTATTTGGCTTTTCGACACAGCTTTGCGCCTACCCAACGATGTAGCCCAGCAATCATCCTGCTCACTCCACCATCTATACTCTTACGCCTTGCCATGCAACTCCTGTGTTTACCACCCCCGGGTACCACAAACCATCAATTGCCGAAATGAGGGGCTCGCTCCCCCACCTTCTCTATTTCCCGCCCACGACATCCTCCGTGGCCCTCAAGCTAGCCACCACGCTGAACGCGATCAGCGGGCTGATGGCGTAGGTGAAAGCCAGGAACTTTGCGATGCCCATCTTCTCGCGCCGGCCCCTCCCGTTCACCTCGGCCAGCGCGGCCAGCTTCAGGGCCGTCGGGCCCGCGGGCATGAGCATCATGGTGAAGAGGAGGATCGGGTCCGACCGGTCCAGGACCGGCGTGTGCTTGGCCAGGGTCCAGATTGCGGCCACGCCGACGGCGGGCCAGAGGGCGAAGCGCACGAGGGAGATGACGAGCGCGGCGCGCAAGGGGACGGCATCGGCGCCCTTGTCCTCATCCTCCTCGCCTCCCTGGCCGTCGCCGCTGGCTCTGTCAGCGGCGTCACCGTTGTACGAGGAAGAGGACCGAGGATTGGCACCGCCGTTCCCTCCCTTTTCCTCCTTCATTTCCCGCAACGCCTCCGCCAGCTTGACACCCACGACGAGCACCTGCAGCGTCGCGAAGAGGTCGCCCAAGTTCTCGAGCGACGAGGTCAGCCAGGCGGTAAAGATGCCTCCGCCCCCGTCGGTCGGCGTGGCGAAGAAGGCGCGCTTCAAAGGGGGGGTGAGGCCTATCGCGGCGCCGATGAGGGCCCCTAGGATGGGGAAGTTGGCGAAGGGCCTGAGGATGCGGAGGACGGACCGCATCGACTTGGGGAGGGACCCCGTGCGGTGTTGAGTTTTGCATGCCAGGCGGCGGGCCTGGTGGACTATCGGGGAGGGCAGGAGGGAGGTTCGCTCGTCGTCGGCCGAGTCCTCATTTACGTCCTGGCCTTCGTCTTCGTCACCCCTGTCCCCTTCCTCCCCCGTTTTCTTCTCCTCCGGCGCGTCCTCCGCCGCCGAGTTGAGCAGCTTCGAACCGAGCCCGAACGTGACCGTGTTGGCGACCATGGTGTTGACGAGGAAGTACGCCCTCGCGCGGCTCACCGCCGAGGAGAGTGAATCGTCCGGCCCGGCTAGGATGCTGCTCAGAATGCCCGTCTTCTCGAGGGCCTGCACCAGCAGGAGCGGCATCGAGGTGGTGTTGTTGAAGGCGATCGCTGGCGCGGCCCAGTTGGGCAGGCCCAAGACCCGCTCCAGGAGCAGGCCCAGGCCGATGGAGAGGGCGTTGTACGCCACGGCCCAGACGAGGACGGGGACGTACCGGGTCGCCGTCCCCAGGCTAATCTCGGAGCCCAGGTTCGTGAGGAGCAGGGCCGGGAGGAGCATGTTGACGCACGCGTGGGAGAGTTGCCTGGCCGACGAGGCTGACAGGAGGTTGAATTGCGCCGCGACCACGCCGTAGGCTATAGTCAGTAGGACCGAGAGGGAGGCCTGCAGTGCGCCGAGGAAGACGGGTGCCAGGCCAGAGGAGGAAGACATGATGTGCTTGGGTCGCGCGAGCCGCGTCGTTGACTCGTCTCGTCTGCGGCTTGGTGGGAGACGGGATGCTGGCCCGCGGACCGCGATGATGGTGTCACTGGTGTGGACTAGTTTTGGTTGAAGTGGACGACGTTGTAGGCGCTGCACTGTGTGTTTCACTGAATATTGGGCAAAAGATCGTTCCGCTGAGGGTGAACTTCTAGAATGGACGCTCACGATGCTTTCGTGAGGTGTATTGTATCGTTTGTCTGGGCTGCCTTGAAGCAGATACCAAGCTCTTGGCGGCAGAGCCTAGGCTTGACCGCTTGTGCGACAATTGATTGACGTCATGACTCTTGGCAAACGCGCCGATATCAGGTCACGTCCATCCCGTCTGTCATCCATGGAAGGTGCGGAATAAACATTTTCCAGTATGAGAAACTGAATCCATCAGCTTGGCTCATTGCACAGGCGGCAAGGCTTTAGCACCCAAGCCAGTGGAAATGAGCAGGTTGGTGTGATGTTCCAGCGAATTGTTTTGTCCCTTTGGTTCCACGCCGCCGGGCCGACATCAGGCGACGGTTTGTACGGTAGATTAACACTGTGTATTAGCACTGTGCTACCATGTACACTAACCCTAGGGAGAGCGTCAGCACCCCGCATTTTGTTTGTCAAAGTCTGGGCGTGAATCGTTCTATCGTATGCCTCACACACTCCAAGGTCATTGAAGCGGCCTAGCCACCGCCAAAGTGTCATAGTTTTTCTGACCCTCGATGTATGAGCCTTAGAGTAAGCTATCCAGGGCACCGCTCTGATGAGGTGTTGCAGACTGCACAATGCCTGCCGATACAGTGCGGATGTCGAGTGTGGAGACGCGGTCGAACGTCGGCATTCGCAGTATCTGCGTGCTATTTTACTCTGTGGAGTCTTGATTTATTTAAATGCCCCTCAGTTCTGTCGGGCAATGTCACAGACTCATTGTTGGGTGACACACGGCTAGAATTTAGATAACCTCGCCAGTCCCACTTCCTAGGTAGGTACCGACTGATACCCACGGAACTAAGTGAAGCGAATTAGCTAATAATTAAATGGTGGGTTTTGGTGATAGCTCGCAAAATATTGCATACAAAGCGGGACTTCCGTCTGCTTCCTTGCAAGCGGACGCAGGAAACGCACCGGTAGCCGCATTACCCATCCCCCATATCTCCTCTGGTGAGTCGCGAATCGCTTCCATTCAGTTTGTACTTTTTTTGTTTCCTGTTTGAAACTAAACAAAGATGAGGAATAGCCAGGCCTGAGGCCTGAGTCTCACAAGTGACATACTAGGAGCCACCTACTTCAATCGTGAAGACCATGAGAAAGATCGTTTACACACAGAAAAGATGTAGCAAATACGCCACATTGCCAAATGCAAAGCACCACGGGCAATACGCATGTAAAGGTGATTTACACGCCTAGGAAACTGGCGTGTAACAATCCGAGACCCCCAACATTCCCGCCTGTCGGCTGTCCAAACTCCCCAGGTTAGCAATGAAGTAAACTTTAGATAATAGGCAACGGGATACTCATTTCCTGCTTACGTTGAGCCATTAGCTGACTTGGCGGGCAAATACTGCTTACTCTATATGCTACTCATTCTCGTTTATCATCTCACGAACTTGGGACGATAGGGGATCACTCCTATGAGAGGTTGCCTGACTTCTCTATGGTTCGATCCGTTGGTGAGGACAACCGCCCCCCGTATATTCGATGTTAGCTTTGCCGCCACATGATCATCACCTACAGAGTTAGCGAGGCAAAATGGATGAGGTCTCATGCCTCGAATGAATTCCAAAGACGCCAGCCACTAGCGGCTGGCCAAGTCCTTCACCGAGGAAGAAATGGGAGATCCATCCCACGCCTACTAGTCTAGTCTAGTAGATGACGGACCCCAAGAGATTTCAGTCTTTTGCCGCACACGATCAGATTCAAAGTATGTGCGTTTGTGGCTAGCTGTGGTTTCATTCAAGTCTCGATCAAACACACTCACTTTCATACAGAGACGTAGAGGATTATTGGGAATGCATCGAGACTGGAGCCCGTCGGAGTTGGCCCTATGGCGAGGAAGAAGTAGGCAAGAACCGTGTCTACGTATGAATGATCTGTGGAAGATCATTTCCAAAGAATAAATTAAGCTTGCTGTCTTGGTGATTCATCACGCAACAACCGTGTTTCGGAAGCCTTTGCGTCGGTGAGGACGGCCGTCGGTGATGAATGTGGCAGACGTCATACTGAGGTGGTTTATCTAGAGATGCGTGACCCTGTAATTAGTGATGTGCTGGATATATCAGCTGTAAACCTGAGTTTTTCAGCTGGTCGACGGTCGTAACATCCCACCCAGCCTCCCGCAACTTGGCTGTTGCAAGTATTGCAACCATACGCTTGCTTCCAACTGATGTAGATCGTTGATTAGTCGAGCAACTGGTTCGCCTCAGCACTTGCTTGCGCTAGTGTGCTCAAGATACCCTTCAGTGAAGGATGGGGTCATTTCGCGGTTAGCCTATGTAGGTGAATGAATACTAAGCTAATCATTAATGCCAAACTGGGAGTTTGGACGATACATGTCTAGAGGCCTTGATGTTTAACTCATGGTGGTAATCTGGCTACGGCCATACCGTAGTAAGGTTGGTAGATACGAAGACCCCGTTATGTATTAATGATTTCGATTCGAACCGGCGAGATGATATGCATGTGATAATGTCTTAGGCTCCGCAGAGCGACTCCCTCACAGTAGAATTCTGAATACCTACACTACGGATCAAAAATCTAAAATAAATCTTCAATCCTCAACTCCTCCACGTTGCCAAGAGCGGTGGGTCGCCAGGTGAATTGCATATGGAGACGCCAGTGGTGGCGGATTCCGAAAAGAAGGACTCCCCAACCGAAAAAAAAAACCCCCCAAAAAATAAAAGAAAACGGTCGAGGGTACAATATCAATATCAGGGTTGGGAGCCTAGAAAGCCTTTCCTAGATGTTCTGATTCGACGAGCAATTTCCGAGTTAGACAGTCCTTATTACAGTGCTGTTCACGGTTCGCATGTGGACATGCAGCCTCACCAGGGCGCGTCGTCATCCAAAGACGCAAGCACGTGGCATGGCTAAGCTCTGTGATTCGGCAAGGTGCCCTGGCCTCCACCTGCCAGGGCTGCACTTGGCCGCTGCAAGCATGTCGCGCCGAGGGCTTGGCGCCACTTGGCGTCTCCAGTTGTCGGGCATTGATGAGGTTGTGCCTTATCCCTTGGTCGCCCTCCTGGACAGAAAAGCCCACCAACCGCCCAACGAAGAACGTAAAATCCAGCGAATATTTTGTTTACGGAGTACGTATCTCCAGGCGCCCCGTCTCCCTCACCAGGGACTTCCAAGATTCAGAGACTCATAAGTAACAAGAAACAAGCACCGCCAAGAGAGCCAGAACCCGTACTACGTAGTATGAGTCCGACGACGGACCATAGGATTCGAAGATCGGGCCGTGCGAGAGGGGACAGAGGCAATATACACGTGCAGCAATCGCGTTGCTTCGATGGTCCCTTCCCGTCAGTCGAGTTCTCGGCGCCTAGAACTGCTGCATGCGTTTCTCGGTAACCCTTTGAGAATAGAAGACGTGATCTCTTTAGCGAGCTAGCTAAAAACCGATGGCTCGCCCAATGGATGCAAAAGACATCACACAGCCTACTAGTAGTGGTTGGCCAAGGTACGTACTACTAGCTAGTACCGTAGTGGGTATGAACCATTGAACCAGGCAAGTGTTCCGACTGAAGCAATCCCGCCGAACCCACAGTCCCACGCATCCCTTGGCCTCCCTTGATTTGGGCTTGTTGGACCCCATTCGAGAAATAGGAAGTCCTGCCCACCTTGCCACAGAAGTCGCAAGGTTGGAAGCACGTGGGGAGGTTGGAAAGATGTTCGAGCTTGTCAGCCTGCTCCCGCAATCGATCGGCTTCCCAATTGATTCGGTTACGGGGTCTCTGTCTGGCGAGAATGGGACGGAGGGTCTTGCCCAGGCCCCATGGGATGGTGGGAGAATTGTTGGTGGGTTGGTGGCGAGCATCCCTTTTGGGCTTTTTGGCCCGTCTTCACTGCAACATGCTGGCTGTTCCCCTCCCGTCTGTTATCCGCACACAAACATATATTGCCTACAAGATGACACCTCCTGCCGTTCTCAATTCTTCCGCCTCGTCTCGTCTCGTCACAACCTCAAACCCCAGCTTGACCGGTCCTGCACTACCGCCACCTGTGCACAAGAGACTGAGAAGACAGAGGTCTTTCAAAAAAGCCTACAAGGTACCTCGATAGCAAAGCACAGTCTGATCCAGTCGCTGTCGACAATTTGCAATAACCCAAACCCCAACAATCTCTATTCACACCGGGTTGCCAAAGCGCGCCACCAGCCGACAAGATGCCGCTGCATCAGTTCGACTACATCATGGCCATTGGCACCATCTTCGCGTTCCTTGACGCGTGGAATATTGGTACGTCCGTCTCGCGATCAACCGATCACATTTCTCTGGGTCTATTTAGGCTCTATGCCATGTGAATCGCTGGGAATGTTCCATGACCTCATTCGCTGACTGGGGATGGATAATGGATCACATAATGGATCACAGGTGCCAATGATGTCGCCAACTCGTGGGCCACTTCGGTCTCTTCCCGGTCCGTGAGCTACATCCAGGCCATGGTCCTGGCTTCTATCCTCGAGTTCGTCGGGTCCGTCGGTGTCGGCGCTCGCGTGGCCGATACGATCCGAACCAAGGTCGTCAATGTCAACAGGTTCAATGACAACCCAGCGCTGCTCATGCTCGGCATGACCTGCGCCGTTGTGTCCTCGTCCATCTACCTGACCTTCTGCACCAAGATCGGTCTGCCCGTCTCCACCACTCACTCCATCATGGGCGGCGTCATCGGCATGGGTATTGCCCTCGTCGGCGCCGGCAACATCATTTGGTACGACCCCAAGGGCGACATCGCCAGCGGCGTCGTCTCCGTCTTCCTGGCCTGGGTCATCGCCCCGGGTCTGGCTGGCTGCTTCGCCGCCATCATTTTCACCATCACCAAGTATGCGGTCATGCTTCGGAAGAACCCTGTCGCCAGGGGTCTGATGCTGGTGCCCATCTACTTCGGTATCACCGCGTCTCTGCTCACCATGCTCATCGCCTGGAAGGGTGGCTCCATTAGCGTCGACAGCTGGTCCGACGCGTCTCTCGCTGGTCTCATCGTCGGCGTGGGTGCCGCCTGGGCGCTCCTGATGACCGTCTTCCTTGTCCCCTGGCTGTACCGCCTGGTGGCCAAGAACGACTGGGAGCTGAAGTGGTACCACATTCCCCTGGGGCCCCTCCTGCTCAGGCGCCCCGAGCCTCCTGTCCAGCCGGAGGGCGCTGAGGGCGGCATCCGCGACTTCTACGCGGGCCACCTGACGGCCGAGGAGCTCGAGGCCGAGCGGGCGGCGACCCAGCAGAGGGACATCGAGGCAGCCGCATCATCTGCCGCAGCCACCAACCCGGAGAAGGCTGTCCCGGCGGGCAACGAGACCAAGCAGGTGGACTCGGATGCCGGCTCCAACCAACAGGCCGCCCCGGCCCATCATCACCACAGCGAGTACAGGCACAGGAAGCTGGTTGGTCCCCGTCCCGAGGGCCCTCTCTTCAGCGGGGCTGTCATCTTCTGGATGTTCAAGAGGGCCTTCCTGTCGGGCGTGGACCAGGACATCATCAACCTGCAGAAGGAGCAGAACTTCCTCACGGGCGACCTGGAGAAGGTCCACGCCGGCACCCCCCACTACGACAACAAAGCCGAATTCCTTTACTCTTTCCTCCAGGTCATGACCGCATGCACTGCGTCTTTCACTCACGGTGCCAACGATGTGGCCAATGCCATTGGCCCTTATGCCACCATCTTCCAGATTTGGCAGTCGGGTACCATCACCGGGAGCAAGGCTGATGTCCCCATCTGGATTCTGTAAGTGGCCTTGGCTAGGATTTCCTACCTCATGATTCTCATCCTCTCAGCCAATGCAACAGATACGGGCGAGGTATCAAAAGTAAAAACTGTGGGCTAATACCTGTGTGCACCTCTATAGCTGCTTTGGTGGTGCTGCCATTTGCATCGGTATCTGGACGTACGGGTACAATATCATGCGCAACCTGGGCAACCGCCTGACGCTGCACTCTCCCTCGCGTGGTTTCTCTATGGAGCTTGGCGCCGCGACCACCATCATCCTCGCCACCCGTCTCAGTGAGTCTAACCCCCATCTCCGAGCAATAGAAAAATCCTCTAGCATTCCATCTTTTCTTTTCCTTTTCTTTTTTTTCCACCAAGGCAGCAGCATGAGAAACGGGATTTTGACTAATGGGTCCGCCCTCCTCTACTACAGAGCTCCCCGTCTCCACCACGCAGTGCATCACCGGCGCCACCGTCGGCGTCGGCCTCTGCTCGGGCACCTGGCGCACCATCAACTGGCGCATGGTCGCCTGGATCTACATGGGCTGGATCATCACCCTGCCCATTGCCGGCATCGTCGCGGGCTGCCTGACAGGCATCATCGTGAACGCGCCGCGTTGGGGCTACAAGGGTTAGCGATCTTTTTCATCGGGCCTACGGCCACGGTGTGGCGGCTTAGGCTGGGCTGGATATGACTGGCTGGCTCTTCGGGGAGCTTAGAACCCCGCTGGGGGATTCGACGAGATTGTGTTGCTCACCCAACGCTTGTGCTATCCTGCACCTGTTTTTCTCATTGCGTCGACGGATTTGTAAAGAAAGGCAAGAGCTCTACGAGATATATTAATACCAATACCCTCTTTCTACGGTTGCATTGCGTTTCTACAGGTGCTTGATGCTTCCATTGCCGAATAGCGTCGGACCGGGCCCTTTTGGTCCGTGATCCCGGCGACAGACCTACCCGACCGATTCGGAAGAGACTAGAGGACTTTCGGGGAAACAACCGAAGCCTTCTAGTAGGGCTGTTCAAGACTGGGGGGCGAGGTTTCCCAGCCTCACAGGCCGACTTTTGCCTAGCCAACGGCCCATGTACGGGGACGAGTTTCTAGAGGCTCGTCCGTTCCCAGCAACAAAACATGGCATCCAGTGTATAACTATGCTGCCATCATAGCTTGTGCCTCAATTGGTCAAGGATCTGTGTGGCAGAATCGCCTATCGCTCCACAAACTTCATTTGAGGGCTGGTGGCTTGCCCCCGACTTTCGCGGTTATCTTTTTATTCTTCTTACCATGCTGTTGGTGTGAACTTGATGGTGAGAGGCCCTGAGCATTCCGACTAGAAACTAGGTAGCTCTCCTAAGACGTCCAGATAATCAGTGTGGCTCAAATTCTAACCGATCCTATCTTAGCCGTGGCTGCAACGCCAATCTGGATTCGACTGGTTGAACTGCAG
>PYSP01000085.1:16813-128110 GCA_003049395.1 Pseudohalonectria lignicola | reverse complement strand
GAGAGGAAGAGCGAGCGAACATTCAGGCTGTGGGCCAGGTGGGTGGAGTGATCGGACAAGCGAGAAAGCAGGCAGTAAGAGGCAGTAAGCAGGCATCTGTCCTCGGCCGCATATCGCGAGACCGGGCGGCGGTTACTTGGTGTGGCGATCCTCCGGGCTCATTGGCCGGATATCAATTGTGGTGGGTTGACAAGCATGAGCACCCAGCGGGAGAACAAATGAGCGGCAGGTGGTGTTTCGTGTTTCGTGCTTTAGCTTCCTTCGTCTACTTTGGACTGCTCTTCTTCTTTTTGTTGCTGCAATGGTCGCAAGGGCGCTGCGTCCCGCTAGTGCCTTGAGCGGGCTAGCGGGGTGCGAGTGGCAGACACGGAGGGGAGGGAGACAGGCTGGGAGCGCAAAATCCCGCCCGCCCTCCCGCCCACGCAAAGCACGGAGGACGGAGGGGAGAGGAGGGAGGCTCTCTGCAGTCACTTTCGCTGCGGGGCTTGACTTTCCGGGCTTCGCAGCATTGTATGGCTGGATGATAACAAATGGGAGGCGGGGCCAAGACTTACTGAGGCCATTATCAGCTGCAGCATGGCTGTTGGCGTTGCTGTGCCACCCTTCCCACCCTGCCGGTTCTGCTGATGCCTTGATGGCTTTTGCTTTGATCTGCTTTCTCTCAGAAGCGGGGTGAATGACTCGCAGAATTATCCTCGACTTCAGGTGCGTGTGATGGGAGTAGTCGTGTGTGTTTGGAGACCTGCCTGGAATCGTGGATGTTCCATCATTCAGTTTTCTTTTCCAGTGAGTGGAAAGCATCGTCATGCTGCACCCCACTGTTGAATTCTTAATACCACCAGACCCAGACCACGTAAGCGAAGGGTTCTTAGGCAGACCACGACGGTCGGGTACGCCACACAGCCTATGCAGGAGGGAACTGATGGTGAAGATATAGTAGTAGATAAGTTACCCATGGGCGTGGCCTAGAATCCCTTCTTGGCGAAGAGGGAGAGATCATCTGATATTGCTCAATGTCTTAGACTTCCAGGTGTGTCGCATCAGATGTGTGACACGGGGAGCATTGACAGAAGGAGAGAGGATGAAAAAGGAAAGCGGGAGGATGCTACTGATAGGGTTATGGGAGGGTGGAGGGAGCTGCGCGAAAGAGGAGATCATTAGGAGGAGAACCAGCTGAATTGGGCGGTACTAGGACGGCGCGGGATATATCATCTGAACCAACTGAACCGATCAGCCAACTGAACGCCAGAACTGTACGGTATTATCTCTCCCCGCGCTTTTGAGGCTCTCATTGAAAAAAATAAAAAATAAAAAATAAGGTTAATTATCTGTCTTTTGACACCTATGTATCAATCGTATCAGTGTCGCCCGCCGTATTCCCCGATTTTCTGTCGACATTCTTGACTTTTCCCACATCTCGGCTATCCTTGCATTCTGCGACGACTCACAGTGCCGCAGCGGATAAGCCGACAACCCTGATCACACCCGACCTATCAGTTGTCAACCCCGCCAGCTTCAATACAGCATTGCTGTGGAAAGTGCCGCGTCTCACGCAGGCGCGAGCCCGCACTAAGGATGCCTCTCATCATCTTAGGGGTGAACCCTCCGTTGCTCCTCCGCAGGCTACTGTCCCCTGGAGCTGCGGGCGGTGAAGAGAAGGCGGTTAGGATGCCATCGACCCACCAACCGATCGAAAGACGGGTGGTGCCAAACGCAGACCAGCTCGCCGCTGCCGCAGCGCACGTCCCCGGATTCCTCCAGCGACGGCAGCGAGTCGTCACCCAGACGATCATCCGGCCGACGACGACCATCATCTACGTGGTGACCCTCGGCGACGGGCCCGCCGCGACGCAGACGGGCGGGGGCGGGGGAGGGACGGTGGTCGCAGACCCGACGGCGACGGCGCAGAGCGTGGACCCCGCCGTCACGATCACGCCCGTCACGCCGCAGAGCCCGCCCTCGGCGGGCAGCACCAACGTGGGGACGGAGTACCTGGGCGCGATCCTGGGCTCCGTGGCCGCCTTCTGCTTCCTCGTCTTCCTGATCTGGTACTGCCTCGTGCGGCCGCGCATCCTCGCCTCCAGGGAGGAGGGGACGATCGTGTACTACACGGACGAAGGGTACAGCTCCAGCGGGAGCTCGTCGAGCGGCGGCGGGTCGCAGCCGCCGCCGAGCAGGCCGCCGGGTGGTGGGCCTAACGCCGCGATGGGCTACGCGCCGCCCATGAGAGGCCCCGTCCTCAACAACCGACAACCAACGTTCCCGCCCTCGAGGGACCCTGCCATCCCGCCGACGAGGGACTCGGGGTACACGCAGACCGCGGAGACGCAGATTCCTGGGGTGAGGGTCTTCCCTTGAGGGCTTGTGGGAGAGAGAAATGGTGATAATCAGGCGATGAGCGAGACGTCTGAGTGCAATGACGGGGGCTCCGAGTTCAAGCGGAGGGGGCGGGCTAGGGTGAGGGAGAAGAGGACAGAGGATGGGTTAGACCGGGGTGTTTTCGTTTCTATTCGGAAAATATTTGGACATGCCCCTGTATGCGGCTAGCGGTAGTTTTCTCCCAGTTGTTGCTGTTGCTGTTACAGGATAGTTGCTGGTAAACTATGGAGGGGAGGATATGTGCGGAACTCTCGCTGATACCCGATACTTATGAATTTTATGATGTTTTCCTGTTTCAGGCCCAAATCCAGCCATGAGCCTATGTAAGTAAGTAGAGAGAGGAGAGGTGGCTACTGAGTTTAAGAACGCTAGTGAGCCGGTTAGTACTCCAGTCCTCGGCGTCGTCTCGGCTGCCTATGTTGCCTCGGTTCACCACCTAGCAAACGAGATATCGCAGTAGTTCCCTGTATCTAGTAGCATTCTAAACACTTGATCTTTTATCGCTCCCGATTGGCACTAATTAATAGAAATTTGCTTCTAAAGGTGGCCAAAAGATGGCGCCCGCATACAGTGCAGACATGTCCGTCCTCATCGAGCGTGAAGGGTCAGATCAGAATCATAGGACACGATGCTCTAGGCGAAGAAATTTTACAGTTTACACAGTGTACGGTGCAGTCTTCGCTAGATACCTGAGTGTCCCAGAAGAACAAATGACTTTATTGCTTTCTTGTACTTTTGTTTGAGCGTTATTGTAGGCGTTGACGTAGGCGACTACCGGCCGCATTACCCTAGGGAATTGACCCTGAACAATGAAACAAATATGTGCGTTGAAACTGTGAGTTAGGCCCTAACCCTAAACCTCCTCCTTCTTCTCGGCAGCCACGCGGTTGATATACTCGGAATACGGATCACTGTGCTCCGTATCGTAGAGGCCTGGACCATCGGTGTCGTCGTCGATGCTCTGGGGGAACAGGCTCGGCATGACCTCCGTCTTGGGCTTGTTGCGCCACTTCTCGTAGGGGTCGTTGCGAGGAGCGACGGTGTCAGAGAATTCGGCAAAGCTGGCGTTGAGCTCAGTCTCCGCCTGCTCGAGCAGAACGATCTGGTCACTCTTGTCCTGATCGAGCTCGATGAGCTCGATCCGGATGGGCTCGGTGAGCTCGATCTCGTCGGTGACCGGGTTGGTGACCTCGACCTTGGCGTGCTTCTCGTGAATGACGTAGATGGGATGCTCGCCTTTGCCCTCCGAGTCCAGGCGGCCGACAGTGGGCTGACCATCAGAGCCGAGGACGACGAGGTTGCCGATGAAGACACCGACAGGCGCGTTGTCCGTCAGGTGGATCTCAGTGGCGTCGCCAGCGTAAGCGGGTACAGCCAAGAAGGAACCGGCAAACGTGAGCGACAAGAGAGCCGCGAGGAGCTTGAAGATCTGAGTGAGAGCACGTCAGTCAGTGTCCAACCGTGTCTGGGAGGTGCGAGGGCATAGATCAGATGCGGCAGAGTGAAGCTATGCAAGATGAAAACATTTGAATCACCTACCTGCATCTTGATCTGGATTTTGAGCTTGTTGGCGTTGCGGTTTTGGAAATATTGGCTGGCTCGAAGTTTGTGGGTTGATGAGTAATGTTGAAGGGAGTAAGTGAAGACGCGTGCTGATGTTGTTGTTATTGTGCCACTTTGGACTCGTGAGGGAAACGAGGGAGGAAAGGTTGAAATAGGACGGAACCGGGCTGTAAGTTGGGGAGTGATCTGGTGGGGACCTTGCGGGGCTAGGTTTGCTTGAGAGGAGAGGTAGAGGGCGAGGTGAGTTGAGACTCATGTTAACATGACATGGCTTAGAGGTGTTGGGTTATTTGGGTACCGAGCGAAGGCAGGTACGGCCCAGTGCCAAAGGAGTGCCTGCCATTTTCGGACGGAACTATGTAGGTAGACTGTGGCCCGTATCGACCTCAAGAATCTCGAGATGCCCTTTTCTGTGCAATGGGAGCACTACCGCCGTCCCGGCTCCATACCCTCATGGGGGTTGTTCCTTCTCTTCTCAGGCCCTCACTGTTCTGCTTTAAGGAGCCGATGGCATGATACTGCAGACTTGTATCACTGGGAACGCTGATCTACACGAGAAATCCCCATCTTCGCAAAAGAGATGAGACATAATCAGCTACAGGGTCCAAGGTATTTCAGTGATAGATATATCAGCACTCAGTTCAGCCCCGAGGCTTCTGCGGGTGGGCTGGACCTGTCCGTCTTCACAGGGACCTTGGTCTTCACCTAGTGAGAATGGATATGAGGTTCTCTCCGATAAGGTGAGACAGGGCGGCAGAGCGTGGACACATGGGGGACTAGGCAGTGTAAATTAGAGCAGTGGCTAAGCTATTAGGTGACCAAAAATAAGGCTCAGATACTGCTTCAATCTTGAGCGCCTCAGTCGCCTGAACCAACCTATTCACGACTGTTGTAGCAAGAACAGTGTGCGGCGGGGAGATGAGGATTTGCCTCAGTTTGGTCCTGGGTCGTGTGATTATTAACGTATGAGAGCGTCTAGTCCATAATATAAATACCTCAACCGCGATAGCTGTCACAGTTTCGAGCTTAGAATCAAACAAAATGAGCTCGTTTACGAATAGAAAACGTAATGTTAATTATCTGTATTACGAGATATGATCTAACGTTTTAGTGCGAGTATTTTGATGTGAACGCGGAAGATGACATTTTACCTCTGTCTGGCTCCATGCTCAGAAGGCCTGGTCCATCATGACGGCGGCAATTTCGAGAGAAGATTGGGGACTTTACTAACTTGGTTGGAAAATTTAAAAGACCATACCCGTGTCGGGAATAATTATCTGTCTTCTGACAGCTACATACACTGGACACGGTGTGTGCTAACTGTTGGGTAAGGAGTACTCATAAGTATAAACTACGATTAATTATTAACCCAATCAGTACCATCTGAGGCCTTGGGACTGGGTGCCTGAGCATAAAGAATGCGAAACTTTCTGCGAAACTACTGTCGACCTAACCCCAATCACTCATCTAGACCGATATCGCTGCCATCCATTTTATGGAATGGATCCTACACGCTGGCTCAGAGTAACTGACCAATGGCAACAAAAGCCCCAGCCGCGGCAAACAGACCGGGAGCAACTCCGATGGCGTTACCCTTCATAGGCAGACACAAGTTAGTTGAATGCATCACGATGGGACTGGAGAGGGTGGGGCAATCTCGAGAAAAAGCAAGCTCTTCTTACCATGTTGACGGTGACGACAGTGGGCGAGCTGGAAGGCCTGGTGGTGGTGGACCCGTGATTCGAGGTGGAAGTCCTGGTTGTAGCGGAGGGGCTGCCCGTAGTGGGAGGAGGCATACTATTGGAGCTGGAGCTGCTTGGGCGAGGCCCGCCAGTGCTGGAGCCACTGGAAGGTGACGTGGAAGGGGTGTTGGACGGCTTCGGCTCGGTCGTGGTGGTGCCGGGAGGCGGCTGCGTGGTGGAGGGGGACGTGGTCGGTGGCTGAGTTTGGGTGGTGCTGGTGCTGGGACGGGGTGGGACGGTGATGGTGATACCAAGATCTATCAGGGGATTATTCCTGGTTAACATCCTACAGGGCGTTGAAGGGACACTGAACAAGCAAAGTTTACCCTTGCAGAGATCGACACCAAAGCCGACAGCTTCCACGGCCTCGGCCTCCGAGGCACAGTCGGAGTAAGCACACTCCAAGAACCAGCCCTGCAGGTCCGAGGCCTTGCAGAAGCAGAGATACATGTTTGCCTCCGTGCAGGTCAGAGGCGGGTGCTCGGTGATGACCTTCGTGAAGCAGTTGATCTATTGGTGGGGAGACTGCTATATCAGCAAGTTGTTGAATGTGACTCGATCGTGGTGGGAAGAAGGGGGAGGGGGAGGGGGAAAATAATGGCAGAGGGTCCGAAGGTAAGGGACTGTTGAAGGTGCAGTGACTTACAGCACACAGGGGTACGGCGGTGACCATCGATGCCAAGGATAGTGCGCCAGCGACGGCGAGACTGAAGGAGGTCGAAGTCTTCATTGTTACTGCGAGGCAAGTCTTAATATCTGATTGGAGTTTAAAGGCTCAACCAGTCAGCGAATTGTGGTGATATATTTTGTTCGTTCTTTTCAAGCGAGCGGCGATATAGCGAGTGGGAGACTAATTAGTTGGTCCGTTGTCTAGTGCGGTTGGTCGATGCTCAAGGACGAGAGAGGAATCCAGACGAGAGAGATGCGGGCGAGCCAGTTATGTAGCTGTTCTATTTTGTTAGATTCCCATTGCCCGGTACTACAGCGACGCAATCTGGGTCTTGCCCTGGCTACCTACATTGGAGCTGCTTCCGCGGAAGAGACGGCTGACCTCGCACATCTGGCACCATACCCACCCCTTGAGTAGCTTAATCCTCACCCATATCGCCATGCCCATCACTCAGCCTGGGGTCGCCGAACACCTGCTGGCGCCCCAGGAGGAAAATTTAGACGAAGAAGGTCTAGTGCGTGAGTGCGCGCATGATTATTGGGCACTCGCGTCTCCGTTTTCGCTCCCGACATAATATTGAAGGGAAGCAGATGGACAGATCGGGGCTTAGTCTGGAGTAGAGAGAGGGTCTGCAATTTTAGAGTTATCAGATGATCTGATTATTTCAGGGGCTTTTTCATCGTCACTGTAGTAGCACATACCCGCCACATGAGGGAATCCCAGTTTACCCGGCGACCTCCAGAGGCAATCCTTCCCGTTGGGTGTGGCGAGATCCTTGCTAATCCCGGGAAGGGTAATAACAAAATACATACGTAAAAGAATTGACTTTCCTTTGTTTCCGCGAGGGGGTGCGGGTCGACCAAAATTGGCCTGAGCCCGCCCATTGGAAAGGATCTTTGCTGGGTCTCGTTTTCCTGACAGCAGCTTTGGCTATGGCACAACACCCCACCCACCCAAGAAGCGGACGTGCGGGCAGTAGTCGTCCCACTCTGCCCATTTAATCCTAGTCTGGCCAGCCGCAAGGTCTCTGAGAATCTTATCTGATCAATCTCTTACCCGCCGCAGACATCAGACGCTTGCTTTGAACCCGGATTCACGAAAGGGGCTAGCTGTGAACGAGGCCGTCTCGTTCTCGTGAGGTCTCGTTTCTTGTCGCCAATTCCGCAAGTTCAGGCAGGAATGCCATAGGCTCAGCGCAGGACATAGTGATGAGCCCATTTCCTTCATTCGTCGATTGGAACTGGTCTGCGGCTGCGAATGGACCCCATTGTCGGGGACGCGGGTATAATAGGCTTGGATGTGACCAACCTAGGCTACATACGAGGGTACCTAGTCCTGCGCTGCTGATGTCCCATCCGCACCTTCCCATGCCAAGCATGCCCTAGCAAAACCATCACCACACCTCTACCTATCCAAAGCTCCACTGACTCTCCTAGCCGGGGCCCGACTCCGGATATCGGAAGGATGGGACCTGCATATCCTGAGGAAGGAAAGCTGCATGCCTAGGGCCCAGGGGCTAATGGCACCCGGGCACCTTTGTCCTCCGCTAATTACCTGCCGCCTTTCAGATAAAAGTCATAGATTTCGACAAATTGACGCCAAGCGTTCCAATCTCTGCTCTAGGGTGTCTCGTTGACACAGCTAAGTAATTAGGTTCTATACTAAATTGAGAATGCAGGCAACATCGTGATTGGGGCAAGCTTGGGAAAGCGAGTGGTGACATCTTTCGATTCCTCGGGGTTATCGAAGCCGAAGGGAAACAAGGCAGGGCCTTGCATAATAAACCAAGTACGGCGCTGGCAGCATACCGCTTGGGTTACTCGTTCTACTAGCGAAGTTAGATGGATGGAGGACCGCTGAGATGATAGTCCGAAGATGCAGCCGTCAAGTGTTGGCGGTTCTTCCCTTGTTTTTGTCCTCTTCTCATTTCTTGATCTAGGCTAGGTCTAGCACATATACTCTAATATCACAGGCTGAAACCCAGGCCAAGGAAGCAACTAACGTGATCCTCGTGCATGCCACCAATCTCCCCCCTGCGACCGTCCTGGCCCCGTATCTCCTTGCATGACGGATTCGCCGCCGCCGAGTCTTCGCAGAGCGACCATTCCGCCGCGGCGAGAGCATATAGGGCAGTTCGCAGTGCTGTCCTTCGATTGGTCGATGGCGGCTGCCCATAAATGCCGTCAAAGCAATCCACTTGTTCTGGCCACCGCCCGGCTCCCCGGTGGAATACTCCGTGCCTTATCCAGCTTTATTCCAGCTCTAGCATGTCCCATTCGAATATCACGATCCTGTAGGAGTCTAAACCCACGTCAGGAACAAGGCTAGAAAGGCAACAGGGGCTGCTACAATGTTAGGTTGCTGGCTCTGAGCAGTCTGAGGGAGCCCATGGGGTCGGGGAAACGGTGCGGGAGAATGGAACTTAGCTGCTGACGGCAAGCTGGTGGCTTCCGATGCCTTTGACGCTCCCATGGACTACATGGAGTGCATGGACCTGCCGGGTGGACCTGCCTGTGACCTTGTCCCAGCAATAACGTGGCCCAGTAGAGTAAATTGATCTCTGGAGGCGCCTCGAGGTCTCGATGGGGATGTGTGCTGCCGTGTATGTGTCAACAGCATTCCTGTAGTAGCAGCACAGCGATGTCGTGAATGAATGATACATGGAGCCATGGAATGGGACGGTGGGGACGAGCTCTTGTAGAACCCACAGTGAGAACGTCTCGAGGGCATTCCGGCCTCTTGGAATCAACCTGCTTGCGGTAGTCCTGCTGGATGCACCTGTAGCCTGGGTTTTCCACAGGTGAGCCAATGACAGACTCATAACCATCAGCTCTACTATTTAAAGGAAGCAGACGCGACCACGCCAAGAAGCAGCCCCTTTGGGCCCCACTTCGGCGGTTCTCCCACCTTCACCGTCTACATGATCATTCGCCCAGTCCGCATTCGTATTCGGATGTGCGAGTGCGAGACTGAACCGATGGCAGCGTTTAATAACCGCGCTGTTAAATATTCCAAGCGCAGAGATATCTCGGCGAGAGCCTCGCCACTAAGAGGCAACTTGGGCGGACGCGGATACGAAAACGGACTGAGTTCAGCATGATGATCTCGGGCCATCATGCTTGAAGCTACCTATGCAGCAATGGAATGGTAGAGCGCAGAGCAAAATGTGTGACCGCCATAGGATTTTGCGACAGCTGCGCCCTCGGGGAATCTAATCCAATGGCTGAGCATGCCATACCCAGGTATAAAGCTCCGACTCTCTGCCCGCCGTCAATACTACGACTGATCTCATCTAGTAATTAATTACCCTCAGCTAACTTTTTACCCTACCTCCTTTACACTTCACTACAAGACACTTGCATGCTCAATAGCCACCATCACCACCGCAATGGACGAACTGACCAAGACCACGGGGGACAGCGACACCGACGGTCTCGCCGAGAAGCGCTCCATGATGCTCGCCTGGGAGCAACTCGCCATTGCCCAGCTCCCCCCCGCATCCCCCGAGATCGAGGAGTTCTGGCACACCATCACCCTCCCGGACGGCTTCGAGTCCCGCTGCAGGGTGTTCCGCCCCAAGGCTGCCTCCCGGGCGTCCTCGACTGCGGGGAAAGGAAATGGGAAAGATAATGAGAAGGACGAGAAGGACGAGGGAAAGAAGGGCTTCCCACTCATCGTCCTGTTCCACGGCGGCGGCTTCGCGCTCGGCTCAGCCGCGCAGATGACGCGCCCAGGCAGGGAGGTCGCGGAGCGGCTTGGCGCCGTCGTCGTCTCCCCGACCTATAAGCAGGTGCCCGAGGAGGCGTGGCCGGCGCCGATGCGCAGCGCGTGGGACGTCCTGGTGTACCTCTCCAAGAACGCCGAGTCCGAGCTGGGCGCGTCGCTCGACGGGGCCCGAGGCGGATTCCTCGCCGGCGGGTTCAGCGCCGGCGCCAGCCTGGCCCTTGTCTGTGCCGGGATCTCGCTCCTCCCCGTCGGGGGGCACGGGAAGCTCGAGGACCTCGCCAAGCCGCTCACGGGCGTGTTTGCCAACTGCCCCATGCTGCTCACCGAGGGGACCGTCCCGGAGGAGTACAAGGACCTGTGGACCTCGAGGGTGGAGAACAGGAACGCGGAGGGCCTTGACGCTGACGGGGTGGAGTTGATATGGAGGGTTTTGGCGCCGGATCTCAGCTCGCCCTGGTCCTCGCCTTTCGCCTGCCTCGCTAGGTTTGAGCAGGCTGCGGTCAAGGCTTTGCCTTTCTTTTTCCAGGTGGGGAGGCTGGACGCGCTCCGGGACGACGGGGTTGTACTGGAGAAGGCACTGTCAGAGATGGGAGTCAGGACCAAGATGGACATCTTTCTGGATGATGGGCACATGGCCTGGATTGCACTGCCATGGGAAGGGAAGAGCAAGGAGCCTACGGCTGAGGAGAGCACATTGTATGGTATTAAGTGGCTACTGGGGCTGGCTTAAGTTGGCATGAGCTGGCCCTGACCTTGGCTATTCTCTAGTCACTCGAGACAGCAAATCACATGAAGGATAAACAAAGGTGGAGGGGGAGTAGAAGAAGTGCACCGAAATAGAGACCGAAAGAGCTGCTTCCTTGGCTGCCCAGAAAACCGACTTGTTGGAATCACCAAAAGTCATGCCACCGTGTCAAAAGTCCGTCGGGTGGTTGATGAAAGATCCAAATGCAGCACAAGGGCTCAAAAGTGGCACTCGGTGTCAAGCTCGCGGTCGGGACTTGTCAGAGGCCCTCGGCAGGAGAGCGATCGTTTCAGTATAGGCTGGAGTCTGGAGAGCAATTAAAGTTAGTTCGATTCAATGAGTGCAAGCGTTGAACCTTGCCAGAATTTGGAAAGTTAATACTAGAGATGACCAACCTCGTATGGACGCAGCTGCTGGTTCAGAATGTTGTGCCCAAAATGGGCCCTCTGCACCACATTGGCAAATGTGAATCCACATCTACTTTATGGGCAGAAGTGGTTATACGGGCCAAATCTCGCCGTAACACAGCTGCTCGTTCCAAGTGGGGGCTCCGCCTCCTCCATCGTAATGCCAGTCGCGGCTCTCTTCCTCATCCACATTCCCTGGGCCATTAGCCGGGTCCGACTCGTCGCGGCTGGAGCTCGGGTCCGTATAATTGTAGGGAAGGGCCCTGGCAAGGACCTTGCCCGTGTCGAAGAGGCAGCACCGGTTATCATTGCCACCAGAGGCGAACATGTCGCCCTTCTGGGACCAGGCGAGCCCGCAGATCTGCTACTTGTGGATGGTGATCATCCGCACCAGACGCGTCTCGCCCTTCCAGTTGTCTCGGGCGACCTCCGCGGTGCCGACACTATGCCCGGCCGTACTATTTCTCATGTAGACCGGTATGCCCGTAAATCATGTTAGATGTAGAATTGACATAGAAGAGGGAATTAGGAGGGGATTAAGAAGAAAAACACATTTAGTTACCCAGCTAGCTGGCAGGCCGGGCTAGTGTCGGCCATGCCACGATGTTGTGCCCAACAGGTACGTACTAGGAGAGATGCAAGCCAAGAGAAGCATGTGTATCAATAATTTCAAGCGTCTCCGGGAGGCGAGACCATGCGAGCCTCTGTCTACTTATATATACACATAGGGACGCACAGGCCACGGATCTGAGAGCCTGAAAACTCTTGCGGTGACTCGACGTGCTCCGGGGGTTGGTAAGGTCACACATATGGTAACGTATCGTACGATGGTGACCCGTTGAGGGTCTTTTTTCTAGGCTGGATACGTTAGGTATGGGAGCATATCGGACGAAAATTGGGTCCCATCCAAGATATGACAGGGCATGGCGTATGACCCCTCTGTGGGCTCGGGCTTCTGCTTGCCCTGCGGCTTTACTGGTTTGTTGCAGGTCATCTCACATTCTTGAGTGCCCGCGTATCAACTCGCTCACCATGAGGTTTCCTCCGAATGGCAGAGGCCGTCGTCTAGACATCTATTCGGGATCATGAGCTGCTGGCTTGAACAGAGCATCGATGTGACTAAATCAATAATTAATAGCTTCAACGAGGTTTACCTACTTTGCATGATTAACGAAAAGGCTGCCGCAGAGCAGCGTCACATAGCACATAATTACACGGAGAGAGCTGGTTCAGATCAACGGAGAGCCTCGACTGGCTACTGGGACCACGTGGTTGGGGAAACTAAGCGATTGTGTGTGTGTGCTATGCTAGAATGGTGTAATGTGTGTGGTGTGGGGGGTGCCTACGAATGAGGTTCGTCTCTGGACGGCTTCTGACGAGTTGTACCGGAAGACACGTCCTTGCTGCTCACCTCTTTGGCTGCCAACCTACCTTGATAACGATGGCCTGAGACCACGCTGTTATCGATAGTGAGGGCAAGGTACGATTTGTATGGAGAAGAGGACAGCGAAGGTCGGTAAGATTTTACCTGGGAGGCTTTGAGTTCCGACGGTGCCGTGCAGGGTCTTCTGGCCTCGACGGGGGCTGCGACAATCTGCCCAGGGCGACATCGAAGAAGGAAGTCCCTCTATAGGCTGCTGTCGGATTCTGGGTTTCTTGCCGTCCTGCACTGGATCCTGCTGCCGAACTCTGTGTTCTGTAGCCTCCAGTGTATCCTGTTGATGAACTCTGGGCTCCATATGCTGATGGAGCTTGGGTTGAATAGCCGCCTGCGCCATATCCAGCCGCTGAAGTCTCGGTTGAGTAACCGCTTGTGCCATATCCTCCTGCTGACGTCCCAGAGTACTGTGAGTATTCTCCCTGCCCTGTCTGTGCCCGCTGTCTCTCGAGGTAGTCTGCATATCCACGTCCCGAGTCTTCTGTAAGGGTTTGTTGAGACCGCACCCGCGATGAGTCACCTACAGCAACGTCTAGAAACGAAGACCTATGCCCTCCTGTCGGATTCTGCCGAGTCAAGTCCGACATCCCATAATATTGGGCCGGATCTTGCGGAGGTTGTGTCACCCTCAACTCTCCCATGGCTGCATCAAGGCCAGTATCATACCCTCCTCCCGGCCTCGGCTGAAGGGGGACCGATCCACCAGGATTCTGTGCATGCCCTGCCTTTCCCGTCTTTTCTTTTTGATAGCGGTCCTTCCTGTAGTGCCGGCATATATTGCAGACAGCTAGCCCTGGGACGACAGGTTGATCTAGGTGGTGTCTACATTTCCCTTGTGAACTAGCCGCTTCGTTCCTGGCATTGTTGTTATCGACACACCTCTGGCAGCGATTGCGTCCTGGAAGGACGGCCTGGCTAGGATGATCGGGACACTTGCCCTGTGAACGACTGTCTGTTCTCCTTCTGTCTCGATTCTCCTCGCATGCAGCACAATGCTTCTTGCCTGGCAACAGCAGGTTGTTGACATGATCTCGACACATCCCAGCCTCAAGCAGCTTCTTTCTCCTATCCTTCCTGTCCATCTCGGGTGCTGTGTCTCTGCTGTGTCTCTGCTGTATCACTAGGGCGATGCTGTGTCTCTCAGACGGGGCTAGTGTCCAGAAGTATTTACACGAGTGTTACTAGGTGTCCTAGTGAGTGTTATATACCACCACCCAGGGACGCACTTCGGCTCGAACGCGGTTGCCAACTGCGGGACGAACAATGCTTCTGTGTTGAGCGGAACAATAATCTTGTTGAAAGCAATTGGTGTTTTGTTCCGCTTTAACAAGATAATCGATTTGAATCATAATTAGCTTGAAAGGGACGGTGACGGTGTCTTCCATGGATATTCTGTTACAACCTTACGAGGCATACCTAATTATCCTCGTACTGGGCTACGCCTTTGTGGCATCGTGATTCGTGCATGGTTGCCCGTAATTCCAGCCTACTATGCTCAATTTGCTCAAAGAGATTGAAAAATAGTAAAGGATGCGTAAATATGTTGCATGATTCACCACTGACCCACCAATCAGCCAGGAGGAGCCCGCTGTCTAAGCCATTTCAAGCCACTATCAAGCCTCCTAGCTCCGTGAAATCCCCTAGAAAGTAGGTATAGTATACTATAAGGATCCGTACATAGGGCGGGCTGCTCTAGTCCTAGGGTACCTAGGTACCTAAGGTATGTACTAGAAATCCGTGGCTAACTGCGTACCACGTCGTACACACCGCCACATTGGCTTCTTGGCTGCTTGGTAGGTTGTTTCGGGTCCAGTCAGCATTCGAAGTTGAAAGCGGGGAGATTTTCAGTGGGTGGTGCCGTTCAATCGGGACCTCTCCGCTTCCATTTTCTCTTCTTACCAGACCCCGATTGACAGGTCAACAGTCTAGTAATTACTAGGACTCCTTGTGCCTCCCATACCCTCGCTCGCAAGCGAGGCATGCGATGGGATCAACAATGCAGGCTCTCCCAGTCGGAGTCCCAGATCTGGATCATGGGCCTGGGCATGGACATGGTGATGGCGGCGGGGAAAGTGACACAACCCCTCCGATGACAATTGCGGTGGACAGTGAGCCCACCAGCATCGCAGGCGACGACGGCGATGAGGCCGACGAGGCCGAGGAAGACGACGAAGATGGACAGGGCTCACACGAGTGGCAAGCACACGATCGTGACTCGGCTCTTGGCAGCAGCATCAGCTCCCGACGGTCAATCACCAGCAGCATCATGCGATTTCGAGAGGAGAATGGCCGGACCTACCACGCCTACCGGGCGGGAAAGTACATCGGCCCCAACGACGACCCGGAGCAGGAGCGGCTCGAGCTGCAGCACGCTATCTGTCAGCTGACCTTCAACAACCAACTCTATCACTGCCCCGCCATCAGGTCCGGCGAGCACCGCGTCAGCAGGGTCCTGGACGTGGGCACGGGGACGGGCTGCTGGGCTATAGACTTTGCAGAGGAGCACCCGGAAGCACATGTAATTGGTGTTGATCTAAGTCCTATACAGCCCAACTTTGTCCCCCCCAAGTAAGTATGCTGTTTTGTTCGCTCCAGAGGCTACAATGCGCCCCCTCCCCCCTCATCCCAATGAGCATTAGGCCCAATGATTCAGGCACAGGCAGGCACTCGATAAGCCTACATTCTGCCAACAGCACATCGCACAAAGGGAATCGGATTGACTGACGCCAGCGTAACACCGCTACTGCTGGCAGCGTCGAGTTCCGCGTCGACGACATAGAGGACACCTGGGACTTCTCGGCCAGGTTTGACTTCATCTTTTCCCGCTTCATGGCCGCCTCGTTTGCCGACGGCCCACGTTTCTTCCAGCAGTGCTATGAGAACCTCAACCCGGGCGGCTGGCTCGAGGTGATCGACATCCTGCCGCCCACTTCGGACGACGGAACCTTGTCACCGGACACAGCCCTCGCCAGATGGTCCACCATGCTGCAGGAGGGGACCAAGAGGATCGGCCGCGGGTGGGACACGGTACCGCTATACAGAGACCAGATGGAGGCCGCCGGCTTCGTGGGCGTCACGCGGCCGCGAGAGTATAAGTGGCCGCAGAACCGGTGGCCCAAGGAGAGGAGGTACAAAGAGATCGGTGGGTGGCAGGCTTTCTTACCTGTTCGACTCAGACTTGCCTAGCTGACAGCAGACGCGGGCCGGCATTTCTTTTGGCCGTGTCTCTCGACCTCCAGGGGCTTGGACGCTCGAGAACATCGATGTAGGCATGGAGGCCATGAGCAATGCGGTGTTCACACGAGTCCTCGGCTGGTCCAAGGCCGATCTAGACCTGCTCATTGCAGATGTGCGCAGGGACATCCGAGATACGAGGATTCACGCATATTGGCCCATGTAGGTGTCACCTTTCTGATTTCCACCCAATTGGCAGCTTGGAGATGATGTGTCTGGATTCTGACAATTCCGCCACCCGCTACTTCTAGTGTAGTGCTATACGCCCAGAAGCCCCCAAGCTGACCTGCAATAAGCCCGATGACAAGACCACAACCACGTTCCCGTCTCTGCGGAACGTTTTGGTTCTCTGCCTCGGATGATGGATCTTCGCCTGACGGCCACGGCGCGGCCCTTTCGTCCTCTTGCATATTCCAGACGGGCAAATAGGGCCAGCGAGCCATCTGGATAATCGCAATGGCTGAGGGACTATGATGACTGCAGGGACTGTTGGATCTATCCCCTAGCGTCCCGTTTGCCCAGACTTCTTAAAGGCCTTTACCTTTGGATGACGAACACCCTTACCCTTTTGCCGGCCGACTGGAGTCCAGGGCACAATTTTAACGTCTCGAGAAAATGGAAAGCGCTTTCATGGAAAATGTAGTCACTTGAATTCTGTTAAGGATGTTTGGTTAGCGGATTTTGCTCAACAGGAGGGGGCTCAATATAGTGTTGCTTAGAGGATAGGCTACAAATAGAACTATTACTATCTACCAAGGTACCTAATTTAGCGTGAACTTATACGTCCTGCCCTCAGAGCTCTCTTCAACCCAACCGCAAAGGGGGCTGCAGGCCTCGTTCCTCTTACCGTAGCACAAATTGAATCCGTCAACTCCACACGGAGTCGCAAGGAAAAATTATATAAGCCGAGTGGAGACTCAAATAGATGTTTTAAGCGCCGTAGAGACGACGTGTCTTGCTGTCGGAGACATCGTAGTTTCCTACCGCCACTGTCAGAGTAAATACAGTAATTATCTGATTTTCCACCTGGGTAAGGCCAATCCACAAAGAAGGCTCACTCTAGAACAAAGTTCCACCAAAAAGCCCTCCCGGCTTAATTATCCATTGACTACAAGGCACCTGTTGATCTTCCTCACTCGCACAAAGAACAAGCGTAACAAATCCCTTATCGGACACCATAAGGCCTTTATGAACAGGTCAGAATCTTTGTCGGTTTCCGTAACGTCTTTACCCAGGAGCCCTCGATGTCTCCATTTTGTTCTTGGCATGGTAATAAATCAAAGAGCTGAGTCAGCTGTAGGAAGCACCAAATGATATGTGATAATAGCAAGAGAGCATGGATGAAGGCCTATAAGGAGCATACGTGTCGCAGGATGTCTCAGGTTGTCAGGACAAAACCGCCACTCCCCAACCCTTGGGGGGATGTCCATTGTTCTTTGCCACAAATCATCAGGACAGAAAGGGCACCTGAGCGGCTGTGAAAGGATTCCGTTAGCTTTCGGCGATAAATCAGAGGACATGGCCAACCCGAGCAACAATGAGAACCTAAGACGATATCAGCGGAATGAGTATCTCCTGAGCAATGAAATCTGTCTCCATCACGTGGGAGTCCCGGTTAATTATGGAGAGAACAAACTACTGCGAGACCTGCCATGTCAGGGCATGAGAGCGATACTCGCAAGCATTGGCCGACGGAGTGTTCATACCACAAAATCGAGTGCTGTTTGGAGGGGAAGATGCATTGTCGTAATTGTGCAAGCAATCAGTCCAGAAGGAGGGCGGAGACCATAGCTCGGGGCATATGCCCGAGGCACTCAGGGCGGCCCCTTGACCCGGGCTACGTGTACTGCCGCAAGTGTCGGCAGAGACGCAAGCATGCTCCTTCCAGAGAAGTCGTGCCCAAAGAGACCGCTGCCGCCCCTGCGCAAGTCCCTGCTGATCAGGCATTCCAACCCACCGCTCAACTGTCGCAGGCTGATACCCTCGATGACGCTCTCGGAAAGGCGGAGCAGCCGACAACAACCGAACGATGCCGAAAGGTGGTCTTGACCTGGTCATAATAATGTGAAAAAGTGAATCATCTTGAAAACCCTCTACCCATAGGGGGGGTGAGGCATTTCTACTAACTTGTGGGTTGTGAGGGAATAATTAATCGATGATAATATCATCTAGCCGTACTTGATTAATTATCCTGTCTTCTGAAATCAATGAGGCATCGTTCGTGATATCAAGTATATAAATCGGAAATCCTCCACCCAGAAGCTGGCTCCCTGCCCGGTACTCGCTCTCGCCCAGCTCCCAGAGCTTCTCCGCGTTCTCTAGGACAGCGTCCTCCCCCGCCTCGGAAACATAGCAGTCCTAATTCTTCTTCAGAACTTTGGCGACCTTCTTTAAGTATCTCTTTCGAATGTGCAGCGCCAGTCCCGTCCCCCGATACCTCGCTCGGCTGTATGCTGAGGGAGTCTGTCTTCCTGCTCTCAGGCCTTCTGGCTAGCCAGACCAGAAGAGCAGGTTGGTCGTCTTGCTCTTACCATCACTAGCTCAACGCCTGTAGGCTGCTAATTTCGACCAGTTTGTAGTCGTCGAATCGGAAGGGGAAGACGCAGTGGGCAGTCGCTCGTGAAGTCGACGGTCAGCAGGGACCGCCGGCAAAGACCTTGACAGATATAGTACTGGCGAGGAGGAAATAAAACCGGTGGTTTGCCAAGGGGGCCCATCTCGTTGCCTTGGCTATTAATGTTGGAAGTCTGTAATTTTTTGAGCTATCAAGAGACGCGTTGTTCACTATGACGCCGATTTAGTAAATGGCCAATGGTAATGTCACTATTGATCTGCCCTGCTGCCGTGCAGACATAATCGAAATCCGGAGTCGCAAGTGGAAATCGTAGGCTTGACGTCTGGGGAAGGTCCTGACCATGCCAGCACACCAGACACTTCAGGGTTGATGGGGATCCTCATGCCCACTCGCCAGAGATGGCATGGGTTATAGAGCTCCCAGTCTGGCTCTGGGGTTGGAGCACCTTATATAATGGGAAGCAGCTTCTTCCATGCAGATGCATCACGGCGCGGCATTATGCCGAGCAAGGGAATGTGTTACAAGTGACGCCATCATGGATTGCCTCACTGCCATCTAATTATATGCATGCGAGTACATACGGACACAGATGTTATTACACACACTTCCCTTCACTCCTAGCCGTCCAATAGCCTTATGATACGCCAGTAATTATATCAACGAAAATGAAGTCCTGCGCTCTAAACTATTAACATGCAGTGCAGGCTTCCCCCCGGATCTACCAGTCTTCGTTCCAGTGACATCTTATGCCCCAGGTTTCCACCCAGCTTCCAGCAAGCAGGCCCCCAGGTTCACCGATCACGTTACTCACTTCGAGAGTAATGTTGTTATGCAACGAAACGAGGGCAGACTGGCCTGGCTTATTTTGGTGGGAATTCCACGATTATACGGACAACAAGGACGGTAGGTAAGGACCAGATATTGATACTACCACTGTATTTCATCACCTCCACCTTTTGAATTTCCGTCCAGCTAGTGACCCTCATCGGGGTTCTTGTATCGACATCTGAGCTCAAGGTCAGTGGAGCGGGTGAGAATCTTGAGCCCAATTGACCCCGTGGCCGGTGACCTGACCTGCCTAGACTGTGATCGAGATGTCATTGGCAACTAATTAAAGAGAATAGACCCAGAGTAATGATACCTTTTGGTTGGTGACTACCCAGCCGATTCGTCCCCTTGCTCATGTTCATATTTATGAGATCCTTTCACTCCTCAGTGGTGTGGATGGGTGTAATTATCTAATCGTTCCAATCCATACTGCCTTCCTCTGAGTTCCCCGGAATTTTCAAGCAAAGGGTGGGGAAATTAATTGCAGCCGAATGTCGAAACTAAAGGTGGCCCTTCCTGATATGCCTACCTTCTATTTCCTCACTAATTTCATATTAATGTAAACGCGGTATGGCATTGAGCCGCGGCGGGACTGGTCACTCTCCCATCTTTCTCGCGGCGATCCCAACCCCGAGGCGGGACGTTTTCATCCCACAAATAACAATCACGGGCGGCTCGCCAATTTCAGTATACTGTGATTTTTTAATACCTTGATAAAAGTGGGAGTTGCCCACCTTCAAATCGTCTTTTCATCTTAGATGGATCGGTGTGTATATCCGTCCAGACTTTCAACGCCTCGACTTGGGACCACACTATGAGGACCGTCACTATGGCAGTGTGTGCTTTGTGGCTTGCAGGAATTGTGAGGGCAGCATTTGGCGTCACGACGTCGGGGAACTCGTTCAGAGTTGACACAAACGGTGGACTGGTCTTTGACGTTGACAAGTAAGTGGGAAGTTCGCAAGTTCTCCCGGGTTCCAACACCCATCACCCGTTCTTCTCCCCTCTCAAGCGAGATCCACACCCCCATCCCTTCGGCCCCGAGATAATTTCTTGCTTTTCATTCCTTCGCCATCTTCTGATCCGCAATTGCGACGACGACTCACAAACCCAGGCGGAATGGCGACATTACGAGCCTTCAGTTCAAGGGCGTCCAGTACCAAGGCACACGCAAGATGTCGGCCCTCAACTCCGGCCTGGGCAGCGGCCAGGTCACGGCCGAGACGGTGAGCGGGCACGTCAAGATCACCGTGAAGCCGAACGGCCTCCCCCTGACGCACTACTATGTCGCCAAGCCGGACGACCCGACCGTGTACATGGCGACGCACATCACGGGAGAGGTCGACCCGGGAGAGCTGAGGTGGCTGGCCCGGCTGAGGAGGTCGGCGGTCCCCAACGGCTGGCATGGTGATGTCGCCAACCTGGACGGGTGTGAAGCGTTTGAGGGAAAGGACACTTTCAAGTGTCCGAATGGGCAGACGAGGTGCAAGATGTATACTTCGGATCGGTTTATTGATGACATTGTTCATGGGGTCACTGGGAATGTAAGTCGACCCTTCTTTCTTTACCGTGCTCCATCCATCCGTTCGAGCTGGGAGCATGTAACTAACCCGATATCCTCCACGGCCCCGGGGACAGAACGTCGGTATCTGGATGATCATGCCGGGCAACGCGTACGAATCCTCGGCCGGAGGTCCCTTCATGAGGGACATCAACAGTCAGAGCGGCGACGACCAGGAGCTCTACTGGTACATGAACAGTGGCCACGTCAGGACAGAACCATGGCGGTTCGGGCTGATGGGGCCATATGCCATGCGCTTCACGTTCGTGCCTCCGCATTCTTGAGATCCTCCCCTTCTCCGACCTTCGTCCTCCTTCGTTCACCCCCTCCCCGCCCCTTTGGGCCACCTTTAACCTCCACAGTTACCACGATCGCTAACCGGCAGTCACCAACCGGAAAACCCCCGGGAAACAGATCCAGCACCACCCCGCCCTCGGGAAGCCTCAACACGAGCTTCTTCTCCACCCTCGGCCCCATCCGGGGCTACGTCCCGGACAGCGCCCGCGGCGTGGTCGAAGGGAAAGCCGCGGGCCTCAACGGGACCCGCTTCGAGACAGTCCTGCACTGGCACAACGCGGAGGCGCAGTACTGGGCCCGCGCCGACGCGGCCACGGGCGCCTACGCCTCGCCGCCCATGAAGCCGGGGACGTACGCGATGAGGATGTACCGGGGCGAGTTCCCCGTCGCGGAGGCGAGCGTGACGGTCGCAGGGCCCGGCAGGGTGGTCAAGGACATCGCGTCGGCGGAGAGGGCCGCCGCGTCCGTCGTGTGGAGGATCGGGGAGTTCGACGGGCAGCCGTTCGAGCTGAGGAACGGGGACATGATCGAGAGGATGCACCCTTCGGACGTCAGGATGGGGAGCTGGGGCGGTTCCTTCACGGTGGGGAAATCTGCGGACAGGGAGTTCCCAATGGCGCTGTTCGCCAAGCAGGGGGGCGTCGCCACTGTCAACTTCGAGCTCGAGGCTGGGCAGGTGAGGGACCTTGTGCTGAGGGTTGGGACCACGCTGTCGTTCAAGGGGGGCAGGCCGAGTGTCAAGATTGGGAGTTGGAGTGGGAAGGATCCTGGGGCTCCGGTACGTTGCTTTTTTGTTTTTAATCTTCTTTTCTTTCTCTCTTTTTAATCTTCTTTTCTTTCTCTCTTTTTAATCTTTTTATCCTTTCCTTTCCCTTCCCCCTGTATCTCCTCATGCATATAAAACTGCTAACCAGGACGTTATCCCATGGCAGAAACTGATCGACTCCCGCGGCGTGACGAGGGGCGCCTACCGGGGCTACGGGGAAGTTTACAACTGGACTGTGCCGGCCAGCGCGCTCAAGCAAGGGGCGAACACGCTGACGCTCGGGGTTTACGGAAGCGGCGACCAGGGATTCTTGAGTGCGAACTATATCATCGATGCCGTGGAACTTCAAGGGCCTCCGGGGAAGAACAGCCCACGTTCTTGAACGGGATGGAAAAGATTAAGAGAGGCGCTCTAATTATGTGTCCATATTTATACAAAAATGGCATTTGCGTGACATCTTATCTGATACATTACATGGTTTCCGATTTGGTGAATAAAAAGCATTCTGGGTGCAGTTTTTCGAGAAAGAGGTTTAAATGCTGTTCCAGGCCCTATTTCGGGTCCATAATTATCTCCCCGAGCAATACCTTTTCACTAGAGAGAAGCATGTCACAGCGACTATAATGGCTGTCAACAAAACAGAGAGTGGAGGCAAGAGCAAGACGATACACCCGAAAGCCCACTCACGCCTTTGTTGCTAATCTCCTTGGTGTGACTTTAGTCCAGAGATCAGTCTGGAAGGTGATGTTGAAGTTGTCCTCTCGCCAGGGCTTCTTCGGGTTGACGATTTGGAAGTCGAAGCGGCGAAGGAGCTAGTTTTGGAGCAGCACCCGAGCCAAAACGTCAGTTTGCGGCCTCTGGGTATCCTTCGGTCTTCCGTCGATTAAACTGGGATCGGCTGTGCGCCTTAAAGTAAAAGAGAAAGAAAGAAAGAAAATTTAAAACGCACCTCGAAATACACCTTGTTCAGCTCCAAGAAGGCCACGGCCTTTCCCGCGCACATCCACCTCCCGTGCCCAAACAGGAGCTCCACAGTATTTGTCATGTGAGCGTGCTGCTCCTTGGGGCAATCCAGCCACCTCTCCGGCCGGAAGAGGTCCGCATCGGCGCCGAAGACATCCGCCCGGCGCTGCATCCCTTTCGTGGCGACCCCGATGCGGACTCCCCCCGGGATAAACTTGCCATCGATGGTGTCGCCTCCGGGGGGAACCTTCTTGGACAAGAGGCCAGTGAAGGGGAGGCCGAGCCGGAGGCCCTCGTAGATAACAGCCTGTTAAGTGTGAGACAGCGTGTTAAGTATTTAGAGCAGTCGGTCAGTGTCTTGTCCTTATTAATCCCCCTCCTCCCTGGCCATTGAACTTCGCTGTGCTGCCTTCATCCGTCGAATGTCCTTACCTGGAGATACTGCAGCGACTTCGCCTCGGCGGCAGTGATCGGGCTCGAGGCACTGCCCGACGCGACGGCCTCGTCGATCTCCCGCTGAAGCCTGTAGTAGACAAGCGGCGTCGAGCAGACGTAGAGCATCGTGCCGCGGATCGCCGTGGCGGTTGTGTCGGAGCCCGCTATGATCTGGAGCATCACCTCCTGCTCGCACTGGTCTTGCCTCAGGCCGTGGCGCACAAAGGAGCCGAGCATGTCGGGGCGCTCCTTAGCGCCGGGGCCGAATCGTTCTGCAACCACGCTGTTGGCGACACTGTTGGGTTGGGGCCGCCGAGTCAGCTTTGAGTCCTCGGAGTCAGGGAATCTGGGGTTTGTGCCAAAAATTGTTCGTGGTTGTTGCCCGACTTGGACTCACCCCCTGATCCTCCCGATTCCCTTCTTGTCGGTCGGCTTCGGCCCGAAGGCCTTGAGAAGCCACTTGTTCAGGAGGATGTGTTGTGTCATGGGCACCTCTGCGGCCAGGACTATGCTCATGATCTTCTCCTCGATGATCTTCATGTAGTCATGCATGTCCGAGTCCGTCGCGAGAAATCCGAAGGGGGCGCCATAGGCGACGCGGGTGATGGTGTCGAGGGTGAAGTACTGTGCCGCAGTGGCGAGGTCAAATGGTGTGAAGGCCGCCCCGCTGCCGACACCGTTGCCCGACCCCGACTGCGGCTCTGAGTTGCCGTCGCGGCAGAGGTACTTCCTCTCGATGAGGTCCACGAGGGCGGCGACCTGCGCATCGATGCCGTCCTCGAGGTCCGAGCTCTCCCTCCCGGAGTAGCCGCCCGCGACCTTGGCTTTGTAGCGGTCGTGCTCGGCCGTGTCCATGGTGCTGAGCATCGAGTCCGTGCCCGTCGGGTCGACCCGCATGGCCGCGTACCACGACGAGCGCGTGTACTGAGACCTGGCGGAGGACATGTGCCTCACCACGTCAGGCGAGTCCGTGAGGAGGTCATTCGGCCCGATGCGGACGAGCCCGGGCCCGTACCGTTGCACGACGCCGTGGTATATCTCGGCCTGTCGCTTCTTGGGGATCTGGAGGAGTATCCAGAGGCTGGAGAAGGAGGCCAGGCGGGGGCCGGGGAAGCAGCGCAATCGGCGCCAGGCGAGGATGTAGGAGGCGACGACGTAGATCAGGAGGAGTCCGAAGAGGGTCGGGTAGAAATGCGATCCCCGCAGCTGCGGCACTAGCTGTTGGAGAGACGGCATCGTGGGAACAAGCGGTCGATGACGTTACGGTTCTGAGATTGAGTGAGCGCTGTGGCGAGCAGGGCAGGCGGCGGGATGATCGAGCCAGGGGCGACGGCTAGACAAGTGGCATTACCTATCCATCCTTTTGTACGATTCCATGTTTCGAGAACCCGAGGACGACCGAGAGACCACCGTTCGAACTTTTTTGTATCCCTCCACATTTTGCTAATCTCCACCGAGACCGCTTCTTGGGGACCAAAGCTGAGCTGGAAGCTTCTGATTCAGTCTGTGTCGCACCTGGACTGAGTAGGCACGTAGTAGGTTGCAGAGCAGCCATGCATTTAGGGTAGGAGTTGCAACCTGGGCATCTCTCAGCGTCCAAGCAGCGGAGGCCCCATGTCAGACAGCCAGGGAGTCTTGTGCGATGCCGCCCGTCCCGTATCCCCCGGCATCATCTGCGGCTCTTCCGCCGATCGTGGCACTTGGCAGACCAGTAGGGGGTTGTATGTTGCCTCGGTAGATCGGCGGCCACGCTTATGGGCCACTGTTGTGTGGAGAGTCGAAGGCGGAGCGGAAGAGGATTGGACATATGCCGTCCGAGATTCCACAATGTAAATTCCACAATGTAACGGGAGACGGAGACGAGTCAGCATTGCCTATGGGGAAAATAGAAATGTTCCGTTGAAGATGCTTATCGCATGTCAGTCGACCTCTGTTGGGTTACACTGCCCCGCCATGGCGCCGTGGTCAGTTGTGACTGGTTGATCAGTGTATGCACACCCTGTGTAATGTATAGGACCGATCATTGTCTACTTACCTACCAATGATCGTCGCAATATTCAAGCGACGTAGGTTGGCGTCGAAGGCGGGCCCATAAGCTTTAATTTTGACGTCGTTACCTCAACCTAGGAATACCCGACCAAGAGATCTCCTCCCGTTGGTCCCCACTGGCATAGGCGAGCTTTGAACTTGCCTCGATACTGGATTGACTTAATAAGCGCATGCCCATACCTGACATAAATATCAATCATCTTTCCAACAGCTTATCCTCCCCGTACATGTCTCCAGAGCAGCAGGGTAGACTATTACGAGCAAGAGGCCCTCGAGATCGGGGTTTGTATCGTGTAATTAGCTGAATATGATCGGCAAAGCGGCTGACGGTACCCAGATCCCGGGCAAATAATGCCCCAACCCGGATGCCGGCATGACAACTTGTCCCGTCCAATATCCAACAATTCCTATATCCGCTCTATTTCCAGAGTATAAAAGTACAAAGCGAAACTGACATGCTAGACCGAAGGTTGCCTACACAATATATCTCCATAATTACATCAACGACACCGGAGGCTAGTAGAAGAATGCAAACCACCATGCCTTTACAAGAGCGCAATCACGACAGCAGCAATGATGGCAAAGCCGGTGCTTACGCCAAGCTTGGCAGCGCCGGCAGTGACGACGGTCTTGGTCGAGGACGCGCTCGCGGGGCCGCCGCTGCTAGGCTTCGTCGCCGTAGAGGATTGGCCTCCCTTGGTGGCGCTGCCGCTGGGGACAGGGGCGCTTCCCTTGCCCTTGCCCGTGCCCGTTGCCGTGTAGTTGGGGGGCAGGGAGTGCACGGTCTTGGTGCAGTGCGGGCAGACCGGCTTGAGCGTCTTGCCCGGGAGAGTCGTCACCTTGCCGGACTGGTCGGGGCACCAGGTTGTGGTCGATGTCACCACCTGTGTCGTGACACTGTGGGCGGGGCACTTGGTCACCGTCGGGGCGCACGAGGTGATGGTGTAGGTCTTGGTGACCTTGTGCGTCAGCGTGAATGTCTGGTGAGATGTGGACGAGGTGGACGAGATTGAGGATGTAGACGAGGCAGACGTAGTCCAAGTTGTGTTCGAGTATGTGTGCGGCGGTTGCGTGCTCGAAGAGTCCGTGTACGTGGTCGAGTCGGTGGTCGGCGGGCTCGTAGTTGAAGAGGAGCCAGTCTCAGTTGTAGACGAGTAGGTGGTAGTCGAAGAGCTGGTATCGGTGGCAGTAGTATAGGTTGTGTCCGGGTATGTGGTAGTCGAGGACGTTGACGAGCTGGTATCGGTTGTACCAGTCGTGGGAGGCTCCGTGGTCGTCGTCGATGAGGACGTCGTCGAAGGCGGCTCCGTCGTGGTGCTGCTGGTGCTGCTGCTGCTGGTGGTCGAGGTAGTAGCTGGAGCACCGCAGGCACCGGTGACGGACGGCACAGAATCCGCCCCCTTGCCGATGGCAACGAGCTCGCTGCCACAGTTGGCCGCCTGGGCCAGGTGCAGGTTCTTGTTGTCCTGATCGTAGACCACGAAGGCGGCGCGCAGGAAAGAGTCTCCCAAAAGACCCGAGCCGAATCCTAAATAGAAATGAGATTTTTCAAGTCAGCATCAGCCGAGATAGGTAGCAGAGCATATCAAAGCAAGGGTCTCAGTATGCTGCAGACTGTTGGGGCGCTGGGGCGAGGGACTTACCCTCATCAGGCTGAATTCCAACCACACAGCCAGTGTCCGAGTATTGCCAGATGAAGTCCTTGTAGGCGACACGGATGGTCTTGTCACCAAAGGCAAAGTCGACGCCACCATCCTCGACGCTCTTCAGGGCGCAGTCGACAGCATAGAAGGAGTTGCCACCAGCATCGTTGATAATCTGGGCGCCGGGGAATGAAGAGCCGAGAGCGGTGAAGACATCCGACGGGAGATAGGTCAACGTGGCGCCACTATCCAAGAATACGGGAAGGCCGGCAGATGGAAGCGAAATTGTCGAGACGGTTCCATCTGGGCCAACATACTTCATGCCGTCCAGGTTGATCCAATACCTAGGGAGATGATAAAAAGAGCATCAGCATGTAATCTCAAAGTCTGGCGGGCGACGACAGGAGAAGATGGTGATTGAGTGAGAAAACACATCCATGATATTTGCTTCATGGTTGGGGCTCTGTGGTTCATGCAGAAGGATAACAGAACAATATTGGAAACTGACCGGTTCGCCCCGTCAGGAGAAGACGCAGGAGAAATCATGGGCACCTTCTTCAGGGCTCCTGTGTACTTCTTAGTGTCAATACCGCCGAAGATGATGGAGCCCTCGGGGCTGTCGACACTGCGGAGATCCAGGGAGAAAGCACGGCTCTGTGTGATCCCTTGCTGGGCGAGACTGTCGATGAAGAAAGGGTACGTCTCGTCCTCAGTCGTCAGGGCCGGACCAATGCCCAGGATGCCGAAGGGAGTAGAGAGGCTGTTCGTAGCAACTCCGAACTGCTGTCCGGTGAGCTTAGCGCCTAGAGATTAGAACAAACAGTGTTAGTTTATGGCTGCCAGCGGTCGTCCCGATCTGATGCAGGACACAGGACACAGCGGCGGGGGAAGACCAACCTGCAACAGAAACGAAGTCCTTGCCGTACTCCCCGGCCACTTCTCCAATGCCATAGAGGATGGAGAACGGTGTGTTGAGGTCGACAAACGACGAGGAGCTGGCCGGGGTGAAGCGAGGCAGCGAGTTGCAGTATGTCGGGTTGTTCGAATTGGCACAGACCGGGTTTACCCAGAGCTCGCTGGAGCCTGTGTCGATCTGGACCTCGACAGGCTGGTCCGGGGTACCAATGGTGAGGTCGATGGTGTAGGAAGTACCCCGGTTGTTGTTGGTCAGCGGCGAAGGTGTCTGGCGCTTGAGGACGTCGTCGCCATCGACTATGGCATGGCCGGAGAGAGGGAACCGGACGAATCCACTGCCGACCACGGCACCCTTCGTAAGTTCGCCAAGTGCCACCGCCGTGCCGATAAAGGAAACAGAAACGAGTGTGGACAGCATGATTGCTGCAGAGGGTTGGGGAAAGAAACGAGTGACTGGGGTAGGAACCTGGGAATTAGGTGGACAGTGAGGTCCAGAGGTGGAGGGATGAAAAGAAATGCAGCCATCCCTATGATAATTGCGAGCATGCTGGTCTTATACTATGCTCCTAGCTTGTCATGCTACGTAGTAGGCAAGCTCAACCCTTCCAGGCCCCGCGGACAAGCTGCGGGCGATGGGGATGGGATGATGGAGGCTAGCTGCATCTGGCGCAAGCCCTGTCAAGATGACAACCATGCTACCATGAACAGTGGTGGAAATGAGCTGAAAGTTTTCGTCGAGTGATAATCCTCCTGGGGAACGCAGGGGAATGAGCGTAAGGCTGCATTGGTGACGCCCTGCGGATGTGGGCCGTGAAAGGGAGACGTTCTTGTTGCCCGGCGAATCACCGAACCTGGTTTAAATGCGCCAGAAGGGAAGTGATAGTGCCCGGCGCGATAATTTCCCTTGCGTAGCTAGCTGCTGCCCCAGCAAACCGCCGTTTTCTCATCTCCCCGTCGGGGGGGCGAGGTCCCTGCGGCTGTAGGCATTAGGGGAACTAAGCAACCTGACCCCCGTTAGCTTTGTTTTCAAGCGTGCTCTATTTCGAGTGCGTGTCTTGCTCGGGGTTCCAATGTAAGGCGAATGGCTGAAAGCTCACGGCGAGCACCACCACCAGAAAGCGTATGGGAAGGCCCAACTTACCACATGCAAGGCCTCTCTGACCTCTAATGGACGGCTGTTTTGCACATACAAAACCCTCAATCAGATCGAGAAGCTGGTTGACTTGGGCGGTGAGGCTCTTGATGTTGTGTGACTTTTGCCAATGTGGGGTGAACCCCTAAACATCCGTAGTGCCCGGATTTTTTGACAGCAGCCAACTGCGCCTGTGTAATTTCCCATGGGTGGGGCCCTGTGTACTGTAGCCGAGACTGTTAGCCAACCACCATCCCGGGAGTCCAGTGCGGCTGATTTTCAGTGCCCACTGGCGGGATTTCTACCCGACCCCTGAGATCACCTGGCTGTAACGGGCCCTGCCACCGGCGTGTCGGGCCCTGATCGAGTGGCTTAGGAGTTAAGCACGGTAGTGGTAATCTCTCCGGTCCTGAGGAGGCTAGTGGTAAGAAAGAGCGTAATGTTGCTCCGTTCTGTTGGGTGGTTTCAATGCGCTACCTGGGTCGTCGTTGTTGTTTGTGATCGGTCGCCAGATGTCTGTCCATTTGTGCTCAGCCTCAGCCTCAGTGTAAGTGCACGAAGCAATTGGAAGAAAAGTGGTGTGGTTCCAATTTCCCGACTTTTACAGTACGAGAGCATAATTGGGCATTGCGGGCGCGGCTAAGCCATCACTGTCAACCGTGGCTGAATCCCATCACATTAGGAGGCAAGTCGCCGAGGTCAAACCATAGCCTCCACGTGCATGTCGCTCAAACAACAGCCCGCTGGGACACAAACACGTTGTTATCTTTTGTTTTCGCTTCCATAATAGTCCCCTCAAGCTTCTTCAACATTAATCACCCCTGACAGCCATCTATCTCATCGAAGGCAATGTGCCAGGACTAGGTACTTGGTTAGCAGTTTAGCACCATCTCATGGATCTTGCTCCCGCTTACCCCTCTCAGTGAATACTTTGATTTCGCGTTCGATAAGCTACTTTTATACCATCATTAGTACCAGATTAGCCATTTAATTATCGGGTTGTCTAATCAGCTGCGGGACTATCAGAATGCGGCTGCGTCCTGTCCAACACCACAGCAGCCAAGACTCATACGGGAGCTGTTGTAACCGGGTGACGTATTTAATCACGTGCCCCCTTCCGGCGGTCCTTTAATGGCCGCTCTACTTGGTTACTACACCTCTCCTCGTATATAGAAGGTCTGGATGCTGCCCACCATACGTGGGAACCATACGCAGTCATCTCATCGCTTTCTTTTAACTGCATCTCCCCTAGCACGTACCTACATGTTGGGCATAATCGGAGCTTCTCAAGGCGACAGTATCTGGTCCTGTCCTCGCCTTGTATGCTCTGATTGTGGCTTCACTTGAACCCTTTCCCACCGCCGCCAGCATTGCAGGATCCTGCTTTGCACTAATTAGTATATGTCCCAAAGCCCTCAACACCCAAAGGAGGGCCAGGGCGGCTCCAACCTAGCACATCGTAAATGACCTGCTTCGGAGGCCAGAGTGTAATTAGTCCTTGCAACTCAAACAGCGTACTGAGATAAGGTAAGTGTAACGCCGAAGGGTGCCTCAACTATGCTTGAGGGTGTAAGGCTAGCATCCTAGGTGATGAAGATAACAAGGTTATTGTCAGCTATTGTGGTACAACTTTTGCATCTTCAGTTTAGGGCGAGATTTGTTTGGTGTTCTGACCTGCCCTGATATTTATGTTATAAGACGAACACCCGTCGGCATGGAAATTCACATTCTACTATGACTCTCTTGGCAATAACACGCGGGGTTAATTTAAATCTCCCTGACGAGAAACCTCTTGTTACTCCAACTACTTACTCTGGTTGCTTTGAGTTCAGGACTGTGAGTTCTCGTAACCTCCCTTACCTATCTAGCCACAGAAATGCGAGGATGCTTCGTGCTAGCCTCACCGCTAGGTCCTCGACCAGGCGATCTTTGTCACGGCTCCATTGGGGCAGTCGACAACATTAGTGGCTTAGTTTGGATGGACAAGCTCACTGTTCCCATCTGCTGGGGAGGCAGGCTCAAATTCATCGGCATGAGCCCATGATACTCTTCCACTCAAGCATCTAGGCTACCACTAGCCAAGGAGATGTGACACTCGCCGCTGTACTGTTTGCTTCAGAAGGGTCAACTAGAATGCTAGCAGTTTCACGGCACGTGGGAGTCTGGGCCTAGGGCACTAGCTAAGCTAAACTGCCAAAGCACAAGCACAAAGTCAAAGCCAAGCCCTGGCAACAACGAGGGCCTAGTGAGAGTGAAGTCACGTGCAGAGGCGAACAACGAGGCGGCTACGAAAGAAGGAAACTAGGGTCCCATTGAGGTATGAATCTCATCCGCCTTACTGAATACAAGTTGATCTTGGATAGGTTGCCACTAATGAAGCGGTAAGCTTCGAATCTGTAGAGTAAGTGACCACGATACTGAGTCGTCCGGTACGGGGACATCGGAATGGTGTCTGAAGGGACTCTCTCTAGAAACAGGATTGTAGGTGGAGTGGTAGGCAGACTTCATGGCCGCATGACCCTCTAGATGGGAGCATAGGATCCACAACTGGTCCTATAATAGCATCCCAGTATTTCTCATCGTGAGAGAGAGGCTTACCTTCCTCCTAGATCGGTAGATAACAGCGGTTCTTTGAAGGGCAAGGAACTACATCCGCGGTTATTCAGCGCCGCTATCCAGAAGCGGGGATATGCCATCCCTTTATAATAGGCTGGGTCTGTCTCCCGTGATAGGCCCCTTTCGTTTCGGTCTGCCCACCGCCTTGGAACTGTTCTTCCTGTATGCCACGTTATAGAGCGGCAGGGGTTTCTCATAAACCAAGATCGCCTTGAGAAAGAGGGGCAAAATGGCAATAGGGCAGAGAGGATCGAAGGTGGAATGTGTGTCGAAGCTTGAATGTTTGTACCTAACTTGAGGGTCAAGGAATATGTACATGAAAATGTGTTTGTAGTATCTGCAGACGAATATGTTTTGGGTGGGGGGTGATGAACGGTCTTTCTGTAGGCTTCAGGGGACACTAGGCTCTCAATGAACTCCCCGCTAAACCGACAATGGCCTCCTCATCTCGATTCCACCAGAATGGACACAGACTGCAGAACTTCCATGGTGATGGCACGCGTGCCCTTCAGCGCCGCCACAGTCCGGGGACCAGCAGGCCAGACTGAATGGCAGGACAATACTCGTGAGAATCCGCTCATTGGTCCGCATCATTGCTGATGGTGCTCCCCCCGCCGGCCTCCGCCTCGGCGATGACTTTCGTCCTGGTGACCCTCCCGCTGGTGGCGTCCATGTAGATCAGCGCCACGACGTCCAGACCTATGTATGGCTGGTAGACGTACTGCAGCTCGAACTCCTTGGGAACGCTGTCAATGCTGATGGTCTTGTTGTGGCCCGTGAAGGTCATGTCACGGCTGTAGAAGCCGGCCACCTGGCGGCCCGTCTCGTCGCCGTTGTTGTCGAGGTAGACATCATAGAGGCTCCCGTTCTGGGCCAGCACCCGGTTCCGGTGGTTGCGCCCGGAGTAGTCGTTGACGCTGAAGAGGATGTTGTGGACGATGTTGTATTCGAGGTCGCGCTTCTGGTTCCCACCGCCGTCGCCGGTGAGGGTGTCGACGGTCGAGTTGACGATGTTGCCGACGGTCTGGCCGAGTGTGGCCACGATGGGGTTCAGATCGATCGAGGCGAGCACGTCGTTGACCATCTGCACGATGTTGCCCAGCCGAGCCTCGAGTTCCACCTTTGCCGATATGTTCTGGATAGAGAGCTTCACCCGGTCGATCGAGACGTCCACGCCGGCCTGGAAGTGCAGCAGCTTCAGGACCTGGGCGTCGATGTTCACTTTGGCCGTGATGTTGTCCACCTCGATCGAGATCTCGCCGACGGAGACGGACGCGTTCAGGTACACGTCCGGCTCGATGGGCAGCTCGACCGCCGCTGTGTTTACGTTCGCTGTTTCGTAGGTCGCCGCGTCAGGGTCCCCGCGCTGCTCAAGGGTGTAGCCGATGTAGCCATCTTCTAGTGAGTCTTGTGCGAGGGCTTGTGTGGCGAGGTTGATGAGAGGAAGGAGGAAAAGGAATGCCGCCCTGTTGAGTAGTGGCCTCATGATGGGATGCCTTGGGCGCTCTGGCGGCTTCTCGGGAACGATCTGTATCTCGTAGAGAAGGGTTTGTCGAGAGGAGGAGGGGTATGAAGCCAAAAAGAAGGCGGCAGCCACCGAGTTTGGATATCAAGAGACGGTACTTCGAGGATCGTGCCTCGTGTTCGGCGCGCCGGTCCTGGACTTCTGGGAGAGAGACAAGTAACGAGCGACGTATGGTGGAGGACAACACAAGATCCCAGTGCCCAGCGTAGGAGTAGCGAAGATTGGCCGAGAATTCTCTGTCAATATGGCGAAGTATGCCCAGCCTATTCACAAGCCAGCCCAAATTAACCTGTACACTTCAAACCATCATTCCAAGGCACGGAGCCGGCACGCGGGGGGTGGGAAGACGCCGGTAAAGGGGCAAGAAGGGCTAAAGGGTAGGCCATGGGCGACCACCATTGAAATGGGTATTGGCTATCTTAATCGATATGATCGATATGAGCGCATTGTCGTCCAAATCGCCGGTCCAGGGCCATAAAATGCATATTAAGACGCCAGTGCAGAGTTGCGTCAGCAAAGCCCAGTAAAAAGTTGGCAGCGAAGTGGGAGTCGCAATGTCGCGCCCATAGTTCAACGGCTCAAAATGCTGCATTTACTTGGAATGGGAAAGGGGAAATCGCGTTGGCGCGCCGGAGCAGATGCTCCCCTCTTCCTGAGGGTGGGACAGAAAACTCTCCGAGTGGTCCAGTGGGTCACCACCGATTGTTTCAGCGGCCGTCCCACCCCGCAGTTTTTGCTGATCTCTGTTGCTAGATGGCATTCTAGCAATCAAGAATTCTGCAAGGTACCATCCGTTAATGCGACGTTTCTCCTCCCCAGCGCATTTCTCCAATTTCCTTGTTGCTTGTAACTTGGAAGTACGATGTCCAGTGGGCAGCCAAAGGCAACTCCCCTTGGATGCTTGTACAGTCAACACGAGCTAGCGCAATGGATGGTAATCCTAACGGATGCAGCAGATATATCACGTTCCAGATATGCTCAAAGCTTGGGTCTTTCTGGACGCTTTGCCTTGGAAATTGGAGTGCCACAGCTTGGTCACAATCCCGCGAGAGGAGGAGGTAGGTATTCCGTCTTCCCCTGCCTCGCTCAGGCCTTGATCATTATGACGATTCTCCTACCTACTACTCCCTGCACAGCAGGCTCAAAGTTGGCAGCGAGCCAAAGAAATACATCTGCATGGGGCAGTGGATCGGATATTATTATTACAGGGAGCCAACTGGAGCTTGGGCAAAGGAAATGTGCCTGAGTTGGCAGGGCCAATAAGAGGGGTGTTCCCTGGTGAGTGGGTGGTTACAGATCTTACAGATTTGCGATGACGGCAGTGGGAGAAGTCTCCTTCCTGCTACCCCCATGTAAGGCAGGAGAATGCTGTCTCTTCAATATATCCATCCCGTCCATCGCGCCTCGCGACTCGTCGAGGCCCCGGGAGAACCTCCCCCTTCTCACCTTTCGCCCCACGCCGAGCTGCTGGGTGGGATGTCCCTTGGCCCGTTGGATCTTCTCCTTTTTGACTCTGAACTCTCGTCAAAGTCTGTCATCTGATCTTGACTTCCGCCTCGTTGGGTCTTGAGTCTTCAGAGAGCAGAACCTCCCCATCCCTCCCATTTCTCCCCTCCCATTTCAAGTCGACACACTCGTTTTCGAGGAAATTCCTCACTGCCACAACCGCAAAGATGCGGAATAGCGGCTTTGCCACGCTCTTTGTGGGCTTCTTGCTCATCTTCTCCTTCGTTCTCGCGCAGGAGTCAACAACGTCACAAGCCCCTCCACCGACGTCAACACAACAATCGTCAAGCCAAGCGCCCACAACCGGCCCCGCACCGACGCAACCCACCAGCAACTCAGCCTCGGGGACCGGCAGCTCGGCCTCGGTGGCATCGTCGAGCACCCAGAGCAGCAGCACTGGGGGTGGAAGTGGCGGAGGAGGCGGCGGCGGCGGCGCATCCCCCAGCCCTACGGGGAACCAGGGACCGCCCGATGTGCACTTGAAGGTGCCGAACCTGTCCGTCGGCAGGATCGAGCTCGACGTGGACAACCTGCAGGCCGAGGTGAACCTGGCGGCCGAGGTCGCCGGCCTCGTTTCTATCAACGCCGGAGTGCAGGTGGGTATCAAGAAGGTCAACATCACCATCGCGGACGTGCGCGCGGAGCTGGAGCTCGTCATCCGCCTGGGTCACCTCGTCGAGATCGTCAACCGGACGCTGCACACGCTCGACCTGAACCCGCTGCTCATCAACGTGCTGAACGAGGTGGGCGAGGTGGTGGACACGGTCATCGGCGCGGTGGACGGCCTGCTGGGCTCGATCCTGCAGGGGAACACGCGGCTCAACTTCATCATTGACAACCTTGGCAACATCGTACAGGAGGTGGTGGGCGAGGCCGGCGAGGCCGTCAGTACCATCGTGGGCAGCTACACCAAGAACATGACCTTCACGGGCCAGCAGAAGACGCTGGAGAACGGGCTGGTCGAGAAGACGTACGAGTACAGCCCGCTCGGGGCCCTTGTCAACGTCATAACGAACGCGCTAGGTCAGGTGGTGCAGGCGGTCGTCATCAAGGGCGGGGCCACCAACCCCGGGGGAGGAGGAGGTGGCGGGTCGAGCACGACGTCGGCGGCGACGCAGCCTGCTCAGTCGACGACGCAGCCACCTGCACAGAGTAGCGGATAATGATGGCCGCCCTTGAAGGTGGTAGTCGGTCACCAGTCTGGGCCACCTTCTCTTAGGGAGTTGTTTGCCTTGTCTCAGGGGTGATATTTTGTACGGCCGCACTGTCGTCGCTCAACCAGACTGGCCGTGAGAATCGTAGGTAGGCCATTTCAACTGTATATACTTTCAAATGTGGTTTACGCCCACTTTCAAATTTTCCTTTTACCTATCCCTCGCATGGCGTTACCAATATTACCATTATGACCGCGCCACCTCCCTCCCATGGGCAGGATTCTAGCCTTGAATGTCGGTTGATTCGTAGTGTTCTGCAAAACAACTCTTTTGCTGAGGGTACACATAACATAAAGCAACACCTTCATATGCACGTGCATGGTTGGAGCTTAATGGTGCTGAGTAACTCACCGCTCCCTGCTTAGTTGAATGAGGTGTGGAACAATCTCTTTCACCACACGTACAGAGTCTTCCGTTGTTTTCAGGGTCTTTGTGAGCAGACCTCCCTACTACAGATGCGCCTCCCTGGCTGCATCTAATTATCTGCCTGTTCATGTGCAACCTAAGCCAGAGATAATTATGATTATTTTGTCCGTGTATTTCATATGCAACTTTTTTCTTTCCTCCAGCCACAGTTAATGTTCTCACGCATTCCCCCTCGGACACACCCTCGTACAATCGTCACCCGCTATTGACCTAGGAATCGTTGAATTTAAGCCTCTATTCTAATTATCGTGACTTTTGCTGTCCAGCCTACGCAATCAAAAATGGCCTGCATCCTCCGCAACTCAAAGGCCCGCTCACGCGTGTTCACCGTCTCGATCACCTCACAAATCATGCTGCTTGTCATCTCCCTCACATATACAGCGTCTTTGCAAAGCCTGTCGCGCCCGGCAGGGATTACTATCTTCACCCTCCTACTCACTGCTAACGTCGTCCTCGGCCTTTTCGGCCACCATGGCTCTTCCAGGAAGAAAAATGAGGTGATTCCTTTTTCTCATTCCCCAGACTGCGAGCCTTTGAGACCACTCCGCCTTTCGACGGCATCCGAAACTCGAGTTCCTCTCCCGACGGTTCAGGATGGCGATCTTGGAGTGGCACGGGGGCACACCAATCTTTGGGACAAGGGGCTAGGAGTGCTGGATCAGGACAGTGCCACAATGTCCCGACCGAGCAGGGGCGTGTCCAATATGGTATCACAGTCCGGGGTCGAGTGTCGTTGGCAGCAGGCCTTTCCAGTGAAGAATGCGGTTGACAGAAATCCCCGATCTACCCTTCTGGTGGCGCGAGGAGACGCCCATGGGGCGGTCTGGGACAGTCATCGAGAAGGACTGCGGGAGCAAGATCAGCATCGGCAGCAGAGAGGACCACCACGACGGCGGGGTCAACAACTCCGGGGTCAAGAGTTAGTGAGGGACTATGAAATTGGGACTGGCCTTTCCAGGGTCGCAGAGGCGATTGCTCGAAGTCCCAATGGCAGTGGACAGCTTCGCCAAAGCGCTGTGACCGCGGCTCACCAAGAGACGTCTCCTTATGATAACGGCGCTACGATGGTGGGTGTGCTCTTAGCACAGGCTGGGGGCCAGGCATGGTACACTCGAACTCCGGTTCAGTGCCATGACCTTGATGGTCATGGTTTGCAAAGCTCCTGGTCTGATGTGCCCTTGACTTCCCATGGCCGGGCTGTCTAGAGTGTCGGTAGGGTGCAATTTATACCAAATTGGGGCTTAGACAAACTTAGGGCTTGTAACAAGTTGTCCTTTGTTGGGTCACTGAGGGGAGTGAGGGTCCTGGGGACGATTGAGGGTCCTTAGGTCAGATGTGCCTGTTTTCTCACTATGGTGGTTGATTTTCATCTGATCAGCCATTGCTGCTCGTGACAGCACCATAGTAACAACGATGGCAACAGCAGCCGTCGTTAGAACAAAACCATTCACTCTGAAACTCAGTACTGGCTCAACCTGACCTGCCTAATCTGCTTTGCATGTATGTCTGTGAACCTCCCATGTTTCCAAACACCCAGACAGTGCCACGACAGGAAGATTCTCTAACATCCTCAAAGCACGCTCACATCCGTTTGGAACACTACTAAAGTAACACATTCGCGCACATGGGGAAGCAACAGAGAATCGGCATTATTATACCGATAGGTTTTACCTCGTGGGGAAGTATAATCTACGAATCTCAAAGGCGTTGATTATTGCTCTACGTATCCTTTTCTTACTTAGCTCTTTAGAAAGGATCATCACCATGGCTTCCACCAACGAGCCCGAGATGCCCGAGATACCCGCATTCTCGTCCCCTTTCCCGACCCTTTGCGGCATACCGCCCGAGGTTACGATCAACATCTTCGAGATGTGCGACTTCCCAACCCTGTCGGCGCTCCTGCTTGCCTCGCCTGACCACATGAGGCTCTACGGCACCGACGCCTACGGCCGCAACCGGACGTCCGGGGTGATCCGCAAGATCAAGAAGAGGCCCCGCCGATTTAGGGCCCTCGCCGTGGCCAAGAACAATTACCGCACCAAGCCGCGCTGGTCCCGGAAGGGGAGGAGGCGCGCCCAACCTATGGCCGTCCGCGCTGTGAAACCGGCGCGCCTCATCCGGAGCTTCCCACGGTTCCCCCCTCTGCTCGCGGAGCTGAAGATCCTCTGCGACCAGGAGGACCGGCGCATTCGGGCCGCCCTGGCTGTGAGGGAGAAGCGCGAGGCGGTACAGGATACAATCATGGTAGCCGGCTAGTAATTAGGAGGCTGTAATTAGACAATATATGGAATACACCGCCTTCTCTTACCTACACCTCTCCTAATACGTACCTGTTAGCCACAAAAAAGGTGAACGCTCTAAGACCTTCGTGCCTAGGTAGGTAGGTACCCAAATTGCAGACTTACTTTCTAGAAGCTGTAAGTGGGATTTCTTTTTCTCGGCACCACTGTCCCTGTGGTGACGATAGATTACGCTTGTCATTAATTATAATATGCAATCCGAGTTTTTAAATATCAAACTAAGTACCTAGCATTAATTAACCATGGTAAGCCATTCCTGTGAAAACTGTCTCTCAATATAGAGCCTGGCAAAGGAAAGTGAGAGGAGAATGAGTTGATTGTAGCAGAGTTATTTCTACACACTCAAAACTCTAATGGCTTTGTCCTCACTTAACCGTGTGTAGCCTATCTCACACTCCCCGAATCACCAAACCCCCGAACGAAAGGCAAAACCAGTCACAACCCCGTTAGCCCAGATACCGATCTTTTTTAACAAAGGGCCTTCAGCGAGCGCTAGTGCTGCTAGTTAGTCTTCAAGTCGATTCTCCATTGGTGTGAGTTCGGTGCGATTAGCTTCCGGTGCCTCGCGGCATGGTCGGCATAATTACCCACTGGCTTGGGAGCCAGACGCAGTCACATAACCGCCCGTACCTCCGCACAGGAAGCCATAATTAATTCCTCTTGGTTTAGCTCGCGAGATTTTACCACTGAACCTTTTGTGCTACGAACCTGCGAGATCCTGGATCTGGATAGTAGTGAGGTCGCCGCTCGAGTTCCGGATGGCCAGTTGGCCACCACGCTACGGACTGCGGTTGCGAGAACTGACAGTTAGCTTGAACTCTACAAAATTACTTGCACTATTGCTTCCACTTTCACCGGTCTGCCGCGGCTTCTTCCTCTCTGCGCTTGCCATATCCAATTTAGGAACGACAAGGGAAGGTGGGTGATGGAGTACGTGAACCGATTCGCACTTACTCAGTACCAGTTCTACTCCTTGTTCCCCAACTCCTCAATCACGAGTTGGCCCGTCATTCAGGCTTCTGGCATTCTCAAACAAATGCTTGGGCGAGGCCAGCTCTGTGCTCAATGGGCGATCTGACGGAACATATCCCTCTTTTAGGAGGCATGTCTCCACTAGGCAACCAGTGGCTGAGGTGGCCTGACAGAGGAATGGTTTGCGTTTGACGGGTTTTAGGTTGTAATTAATTATCTTTGCTGAATCCATTTGGTCGCCCGTCTTCGACGTAGAGTCCTATAAGACGACCGAAGGTACCAAGAATGCTTTTTCTCGAAAACCTACATACTTACCTACTTAGAGGGGATACCGCTCGTCTATATGCCATTCCCTCTTTTTGTCCGGGGCATCAGTTGAACTTTACAATACTGCCTAGCAAACCGCTCCATCCGAGAAATCCAGGTCATTTTTTGGACGCACCAGAGGTACATTCATTCTTTAATTCCTTCTTCAATCTGGGCACCGCCACAATGTTACCCATATCAAGACATCTGCATCTAGGCCGTTCTGCCATCTTCGTCTATCTCCCTTAGGCACATAGGATGGAAGGCAGGAACCATAGTAAGGAGTGATTAACCTTAGGAAGGAGGAAGTTGCCCATCCGTAACCAAGGTTTTTTATTCAACTGGGAAGACAATGGAGAAATTTGAGGAAGGACTGGCACCAGACCGCGTTCTCAAGCCGAGATTACCTATCTACCCAATATTGCTCTGTTGGTTTCGCTAAGGCAGCATTGGGGGCCATTGGCGGCAAGGGATACGTAACTGGAAGGACCCATAAAGGGCGAGCTCCCCGTCGTGTCTCTTGCTGTCTGTTCCTACGACTTTCTTTTTTAGTTGCGTGCATCTGTGCTCTGCATATGCAAGACTCCAAGTGCGCGTTAATACCCATTAAAAAAAAAACGTTGCCGTTCTAAGTAAGACAGCTGTTATGGATGCATTTTTTGGGTCTGGCCAAGAGGTAAAATTGGCATGTTCAGGACTTTCGGGTCGGGTGGTTCGTGCTTTCGATAAATGGATATTAATGCCGTTGGCAGCTTGTGATTCAATGATTTGGAGCAACAATAGTAACAAGCCAGGGGAACAATACTAACATCGTCTCTGTAGGAAGGTACGTCGATTCCCGACGGCGATTCCCGACGAGCTAATCAAACGCATGTTGGGATCTCCGGCATTTCGTGATCCAAAGCACCTAGGTGGGGACGACCAAAGATCAAAGACGGACATGCAGACTAGGGCTAGTCGGAGATTTTAACATTCTTCTTGAACTTCACTAGATTGCCACAAGGCGACGACAAATACAACAAGGAGAACGATAACGAAATCTTGCCTCCTTCCTTCCTTCCTCCTGGGTGTTGGATTTGTGAGCATCACTAAACGATGGGCAGTCACGACGTGGGGTTACGAGTTATTAGCACTCATGGAATATCAATGTAGACAATTTCAAGAATCCGGAACCCGCCCCATCAAGACTGCCCTGTGCATGCGCGTGCCTGCCACCAGCTGTGTGCATGGGACAATGGCACGTCATTGATGTTTTCTTTCTTCTCACCTTGCCTCATGTCTGAGACCTGGGCAGGAGGCAGGATCTACCCAGCACCTGCCATAGCTGTTGGCCATGCCGGCTTTACCTTTTCGTCTGGCTATAAAACAAAGGGCCCCTGGCCTTCCGAGCATCCTCTCCACCTCCCATTTATTACTCTTTCATCATCCAACCCGAGCCTGGCATTCGGTTGTCCCCTCTCTGGACATCGACTCAACGGCTTCCTCTCCTCGTTCATCATTATCATTATCCCACCTTTGGACATCGAGTCACCGACCGACAGCCAAGTCCCAAAATGAAGTCGAATCTCCTCCTCGCGCTGGCCCTCCAGCTCCCCACCGCCTTCACTTGTCTGACTGAGGTGGAGCGCAATGGCGGGCACATCATTGACCTCAAGAAGAAGCTCGCCGGCCTCAACGCCCGCCAGGAGGGCGGAGGCGCCAACACGGACACTGTCCCCGTCGCCACCGGTGACCGCTTCCTCAACGGCAACATCGCACCGCGCGGCTTCGGCAGCCAGCCCGAGACGGCCCCCGTCGGCCTGGTCATGAACGTGGCCGAGATACAGTCGGCGTCGCGCGCCCTGGCCAAGAGGTTCGACAACGTCGAGTACTTCGAGGCGCCCTACAAGACGGTGGAGAACCGCACCGTCTTCGGCATCAAGGTCGGCGGCGACAAGTCGAGGCGCAGCAAGCGGCGCCGGGACCAGAGCGACACCAACAGGGCCAACAAGGGGTACGGCGTCCTCCTACAGGCGGGCATCCACGCCCGCGAGCGGGGCGCTCCGGACCACCTGCTCTACTTCGTTGCCGACCTGCTCTGGGCCGCCCGGGAGGGCAAGGGCGTGCGGTACCACGGCATGTCGTACACGCCGCAGGAGGTGCGCGACGCCATCGCCGAGGGCATCGTCGCGCTCCCGCTGGTGAACCCGGACGGGGCCGCCTTCGACCAGGCCACGGACGGGTGCTGGCGCAAGAACCGGAACGGGGCCAGTGCGGTGCCGGGGGACCCCTTCTCGATCGGGGTTGACCTGAACCGCAATTTCGACGTGGCCTGGAACTTCACGAGGCTCCTCGCCCCGGGCGTCCAGGCCGCCTCGACCAACCCCTCGGAGGAGGCCTTCTACGGCACGGACCCCTTCTCCGAGGCCGAGACCAAGAACGTGCGCTGGGTCATGGACTCATTCCCGGATGTGGCCTGGTTCGCGGACCTGCACTCGCCGGCGGGCGTGGTGCTGCACGGCTGGTGCCACGACACGAACCAGGCGCGCGACAGCTCGCAGAACTGGCGCAACCCGGCCTGGGACGGCAAGCGCGGGGTGCTCCCGGACGGGCTCGGGTTCGAGTACAAGGAGTACATGGACCGGGCGGACTGGGACACGCTCACCCTGCTGGCGACCAGGGTCGCCGGCGGCATGACCAACGCCAACGTGACCTTCCACACGCCGCTGCAGGCACCCAACATGTACCCGGCCAGCGGGTGCTCGACTGACCACGCGTACAGCCGGCACATTGCGGACAAGGAGAAGAAGAAGATATATGGGGTCGGGATCGAGTTTGGGCAGTTCAACCCGTCGGAGGCGGTCGAGTGTCCCTTCTACCCCGATGCGAACATCTACCGTTCCAACATGTACGAGGTCGGGGCTGGGTTGATGGAGGCGGTCCTTACTGCTTCTAGGAAGGGGCGGTGAGTCGGTTGTGTCTTTTCGCCTCGTGGCCCTACCCAGGTAGGTGGGAAGGTTGAGAGGGAACTCCGACGTGGTGTGAGATAGATGTCTTAACCCCTGACGTGGACTCGGCCTGTTGTTGACTTGTACAAGGGATGAGTTCGAAGATTTTGAGACGGTGGTTGTCTTGTACGCCTAGGATGCATTAATTACTACAGCAACAGATACCCTAAACTTGTTGCAACTCTTTGCCATCACTAGCACTCGTTAGTGGATTCCCATCTGTCTGCGGAAAATCGGGATGAATTGTAACAAATAAGCCAAGGGCGGATAGCAGGCCTCCGACGATGCTAGAAAGCAAGAAGTTGTAAGCACACCCACTAGTGAGAATAATATATCACCCCCGTCGAACCCCCCGTCTCCCTTTCCTCCTCCTAAACCCCTCAGTCAACCACCCCGGCAGGCAAAATAGCAACATAATCCAGCGGCGCCGGCTCGATTCCATCGGCCCTCGCCACGATCCTCAGATTATCCCCCCTTTTGACGGTCACGTCTCGGAACCGCACCCTTATGGCGGAGTGCCCATCGAGGTTCCTGGTGGGCTCGTGGCCGAGCCGGTCCTCGGCGTCGCCCCTCCACACCCCGACGACCCCGGCCCCGAGCCAGAGTCGGTACTCGGCCCGGCCGCCCAGCACGTCGTAGTAGTTGATGGCGACGTCGTACGTCCCGTCGGGGATGTGGTCCAGCCGCGCCACGGCGACGCTCTCGGGCGTCGTGGCCGTCGCGTTGGCGGCCGCCACGACGGCGAGGCGGCCCGACGCCGCGTGGAAGGGCGAGACGGCGAAGGGCCGGTAGTCGTGCAGCGTCATGGCCTCGGCCTCGACGCGCCACGGATGGCTACCCACGCGCCCGGCCTCGTCCGGGACGCCCGAGAGGTTGCGGTAGAAGTTGGCGATGCTGTCGCGCCAGACGATGGAGTGGCCAGCCTGGAAGTCGAGCCGGGACAGCATGTGCTCGTACCGCTCGTCGTCGATCCTGCCTTTCAGGGCGCGCCACCGCGCCGGGAAGGTCTGGGCTGCCGCGGCGCCGTCGTAGTGCGCGTCGTAGAAGTGCTGGATCACCGTCTTGCCGGACTTGAGCCGGTGGGTGTAGGGCACGTGGTGGAACCAGAGCAGCAAATTGTCCGGGGTCGTGGCGATGGACTCGTACATGCCCCCCACCTGGGGCGGGTACTGGGCCGCGTACCCCGTGCCCGTGGCCACTGTGCGGTCCATGCCGATCGAGTCGTGGTCCGCCCGCGTCCACTGGCCCCAGCCGTTGTTGTCCTGGGATTCAGGGCCCGGCCCGAAGTGGGTGTGCAGGATGTCGGTCAGGGTCTGGATCCCCAGGTTCCCCGTGTAGTTCTCGTAGGCGGGCCAGGACTCCATCGAGAGGTCCAGGATGGTGTCGGCGACGGCTCGGTCGTGCCCGAACGTGAGCTTGACCCAGTCGAGCAGGATCTCCTCGGACCCGGCGCGTGGATCCCACGCCAGCCGCCCGTATGCGTACAGGTTCGACATGGCCAGGTGGCTGCCGAGCCAGTTGGCGTCCGTGCCGACGTTAACGACGGCCGCGGAGCCGCCTAGCTTGCGGCTGGGCGTGCTCGTCCTCCTGCCGGCCACGACGTCGCTGACCAGGCTCGTCTTGTTGTCGATGCGCAGGTCGAAGTCGAGGATCTCCTTCCACAGGGGCGCGAGGTAGACGAGGTGGCACTGCTGGCCGAGGTACTCCTGCGTCACCTGCAGCTCGATCGCGGCGGCCGTGTTGGGCAGGTGCGCGAACAAGGGGCTGGCCGGCTCGCGGACCTGAAAGTCGATGGGGCCGTACTTGATCTGCACCACGATGTTGTCGTCGAACTTGCCGTCCAGATCCTGGAAGAACTCGACGGCCGCCTTGGCTCGGTCGTTCTTGAGGTTCGTCCAGTCGGCCAGGTGGTTGTAGACGAAGGCCCGAAACATGACTATGCCGCCGTGCGGCTTGACGGCGCGGCCAAACATGTTCGCACCGTCCGCCAGCGTGCGGTTGTACGTCAGCGGACCCGGCTGCCCCTCCGAGTTGGCTTTCACCAGGTAGCCGGCCATGTCGGGGATGCGTCGGTAGAGCTCGTTCGTCTTGTTAGTCCAGAAGGCGATCACGTCCTTGTCGAAAGGGTCGTACGAGCCGACGCCGTAGTTGAGCGGCGACGAGAAATTGAGCGAGATGCCCAGCTGCACGCCGTACGGGCGATACGCGTCTGCGAGGCGACCCAGCCCCTCAATGTTTTGCGACGAGAGGAGGTTTGGGTTGGCATTGACATTGTTGACAATGAGACCGTTCACGCCGATCGACGCCAGCAGACGCGCATATTCGGCTGCGCGCCCGAGGTCTCCCCTGATGGTGCCGTTGGCGAAGGAGATGGACGGCCCTCCGTATCCCCGCTCGATGCTGCCGTCTAAGTTATCCCACTGGTTTACCCAGCGGATTACCTGATGTGGGTTGGACACCGCCTCCACTTGGGGCGAATTGTGGCGAGCGATCCGCGAGAGATATTCGAACGCGCCGTAGAGGGCGCCGCGCTCGTTCTGTCCGAGGATGTAATGGACAGAGGGACCGTTGGTTGAGAGAACGAAGCCGTCTTCTGCGATCTCGACGTTTTCTAGAAGGCCGATTGAGCCAATCCCGACAATTTCGGCAGCCTTTCTGAGTTGGCCCACTGTTCCGATCACGATTGCTGTTGTTGTATTCGTCTCCGGGCCGTTAGGGGTGCCGATCAGTTGTTTAAGCACCGTGTTATCGTAGCTCACAGTGATCTTCCTGGCGAGCATCCCCCTTATGCCGTTCTGGAGCTCCTGACCCGCAGTATAGACGGGGCTGGTCGTGTTGCTACTCAGAACAACCACCGTTCCGGGCACTGTGACTGCAAAGGATTGCTGTCCTGTGCCTAGAGGTGAATAACGAAGCCAGCCGGCCTGGCCGTTTTCTGCAGCCGTGAGGCCAGCCACCAGGCAGATGAGAGCAAATAACCACTGCATCATCATCTGCATTCTTCAACAAGAACCTACGAAGAAAGAGGTGAGGCCCGATTTCCGTGACAATCAAGGCCCCGGCGACGAGGGCGGGGAGGCGCAATAACAACTATTTATGTATCATACGCGTGAGTGCGCACCAGCAGGACCACCGAGGCCGCATCGATATTTTTGGGGGTTGCATGCTATCGGGTTACCGTCTTGTTTATTCATCCCGCCTCTCAGGCAAGCTCAGGGACTACGCGCTGTGTTAATTAGAACGAAGGTTGGCCAACTACCCAGCATTCAGGCTGTATTATACATTATGGTCCGAGTGGCTGCTTAGCCCTGCCCAACCCCATCCGGACGAGTGAGGAAGCGGGAGAAAGTCGGGGCCAGATGCCAGACTAGGGAAGCGTGCCGAGACAGATCAGAAACTCAGGGACGGAGTAACATTGCCGGTTGGTCAGGTTACAATACTATCACCGGGCATTTAATAGCCCGTGTCTAAAGTCCTCTTCTAGCTCGTGGTCAACCCACACAATCAAATCCGTCCGCCTACCCAGGAAACTAATCATGACATGAGCTGACGCCTTGCTGGATTGAAACCCAGGGCAGGACACCGTATGACCCTAACTCCTCTCTTGTGCGCAACCTTGAGTTCTGGTACAGTTCATGTTCCGGCAATAAGAGAAATGAAGTGAGAATTACTAATTAATGCTTGCTCTGTAGAGGGTTACTGGGGGGATACGTCTGAGTATGTGCAGGTGGGATAGTAATCACTCAGTCCCCGAGTCTTTCATCATGCTCGTAGACTCTTACATAAACAAGGACTAGCCCTTGCCGGTTCACATGATCCGGGACTCGAGTGAAAGAAGAAGTTGAGCACCGCCGAGGTTGTAACAGCTTACAGCCCTTGCTTTATCCCGTTCTTCCTGTAATTATCTTGGATCTCTTTGGATTGGGCCTGAAATGATCTGCCACCTGGGCATTGTGATGAATGGGACACCATAGATGATCTCCGTGTAACGAGACAAAGTACTTCAAGCAGGTGCAGAATCATTATCCCCTGATTCAATCGCATTGTGACACAAAAGAGGAAGTTGGCCTCGATGGAATAAATTCCATTGCGTCAATTCGAAATGCACTCCGTTTCGTGTTTGCCTCACAGCACAGCACCGCGGTCTTCTTACCAGACTGCCTGCTTATAACTATGACGAGAGAATCTAGATGAATTAAACCTGACGGTCTTGGCCAATCGCTCTTCCCAGAACGCAAGACGGCAAAGATGGCACTCACACCCAAGGAGACCGCAGATCAAGAGTCCGTGAGCCTCTCGAGCACCGAATCAGAGCAAGCTACGCCCGAGGCCAGTCCTCCAATCGCACTGCCTCTGCGGCTGCGGCCGCAGCCCCCTCCGGCAAAGATCACCCGTCAAGAGTTTGCAGCAAGACTCTCTTCAGTGAAGCGGTTCAAAAGGCCTGCTCGAATGACCAGCCTGCGCGGAGAGCTAGAGCAGCGCATCTTCAAGGGTGTAAGGCGGGACCACTGGGGCTGGGGCGCCTGCCTCATCGACACGAGACGTCTCAGGCCGATGGGACCCGACATCAGTGCTGCCCAACCATCGAACAGCTCCGTCCCCGGAGGAGGAGTCGTTGGATCTCGGACTAGGCTGTGGGCGTCACGGTTCCGTGTCGGTTCTCAGAGACCGCAGGAGAAGTTGCCGATACCAGTTCGCCGGTCAGCCCGGCTTGCCTCGGCGGCGGCCAGGTCCGAGACTGCGTAGGAGCGGATCCGACGTCGTCGGGAATACAATGCCAGGTGGGATGCCTCCCCTCGTCTAGTATAAGTACTGACGGTTGTCCTTTCGTTTGGCGTCTTGAGCGAATACTTTCGGTCCTTCGTGACGGCAACGAACCAAGGAGGGGCAGAGTTCTTTGTCGAGTACGAAGTCCATTGACAGCGGGCCAGGTGTGACATAGCCAGGCAGAGGCGGTCCCGTGGAGCTGTGCTCTTCGGCATAGCCACCGCATGGAGAAGTCTGGGAGGAAAGGTGAGTTGATAACTCGGATGAGAATGGAACGGAAAAGTTTTTAAGGGGCATCGGGCTAGAATTTTTAAGAATGCGGGATCAGAGGAACGTTATAAAGGGATGCATAGTATGTAAAAGGGATCCAAAACGTTGAAGATACGATAGTATGTTTTCACGATCTTCTCCGAGTAGATTTCCTAGCCCTGAATGAAACGGGCGCACAAGTCCGGGAAGTGGATGGTCTTGAAGACTGTACGAGAGGGACAATATGCAATAGCATTGCTTAATTAATTATATGATGAAAATGAAAATGGCACTGGGAGAAACAGAGGAACCTTGTCGACTCTTTATTAGAACAAACAGCCCCCTTGTTTACCTACCCGAGGGTTAGGTAGTGACAAAAGAGATGGGCACCCTGAAACGACTCCTTCCGAAAATATGCTCTACTCGATGACGATATCTTCCCCGTAGCCTCGAACGGGCAGCCTCGAGAGAATATCCCTGGTGCCGAGATGGCCTTGGAGCACATCTTCGTAATGTTTCTGCACCGGGGCAAGCTTCAAGAAGATGGACCCGACGCGTTCCCAGGCGGGGCGGCCGTCAAGGGAGCCCGGCTCGGCCGCGAGCCTCCGCAGCAAGAGGAACAAGGCGATGCTCTTCCAGCCTGTCCTGGGTGTACTGTCAATGGTGATTCTCCCTTCCTTGAGATCTCCATCTGGGATCCACGCTAGATACGTCAGCACGCCCACCATGTCTCCGCCCTCGAGGCCCTGGAGGACGTCGTGGTCGGATATTGGGGCTGAAAGCAGGATCTGGAGCTCCCGCTTGCCCCAACTCAGCCACTTCCCTTCCTCCTTCGGGAGCTTCGTCTTCGTCAAGGAAGGGTCGGAGATGTCGAGGATGAAGGGGTTCGCTAGGCAGAGTATGTATGAACAGTCCGTCGGGGTGTCCTCGAGGGAGTCGATCTCGAGCAGCCGGGCCGAAAAAGCCCCGGCTTTGTCTCGTATGGTCATGGGCGGCGAGTGAAACCAGGGGCTCGGGCCTGACGCAACAAGGGCCGCGAGGAGCTCGAAATGTTTGTCCCAGTCGCGTGTGAATGTGACATCCCCCTTCCAGCCCGCCCAGGTCCAGGAAGGCAGATGCATCCTTCTCCGGATTGTCGTGTGAGGCGAGTCGTAGAAGGTAAACATTTGCTCTTCCTTGTGGGCCCAGAAGGATAAGGCTAGTGGCAAACGAGGGCTGCAGAAGTGGCCGCCCTCCCGCACGGCGTTTGTTCCAGACTGGGAGGCCCAGGAAGAGTCCAAGACCGTCTGGGCCGGACGTACACTGCTCCGAGATCCCTTGGAAGGCGAGGAGAGAGTCACTCTCGTGAGTAAGGTTCCGTCTGCTGAACAGGCAGATGTGCTCGTCCAGTTCCATGATGCGATGGAGAGGCTCGTCTTGGAAGGACTGCTCGAACCCCCAGCCCTGTCCTGTATGCTCCGTGATGCCGCGGATTGCCCCTGACCTGAGGAAGCTATCCATATGCCTGTGGACGCGGCCGCCTTTTGCAGTCTCAGTGTGATAGATGGCCAGCGGGAGCTTGATGCTCTCCTGGACCGCCATGGCTTCACACTCGAAGTAGACCTGCTGGTCGGTGAATATGAGCCGCCTATTCGCCAACATGGCCTCCTGGTAAGTCCAGCCACGAGTCCACCACGTCGAGTCCCTGATGACCGCACGAGGATCCCGCATGGTGGAGACCAAGGTCACCCCTCCCGAGAGACGAACACTCGGCTGTGAGAGTGCACCAGCCCTTGCCAGTCCCACACCAGGGAGCCCATAGCTGGAGTCGGACCCAGCAGCAGCGATGATGGTCACTTCAGCGCCATTGTATATCCATGCCATCTTCGAGATCATGTATGCCTTCTCTTGCATGCTATTCTGGTCGATGCACACCTGGTCGACCCACAGGTAGCGCAAGCCCATCATCCTCGTGGCTTCCATCGCATCCTGAACCACCATGGGGGTTACGTTTGCGTCTGTGTCGAACCTGGGGGGGCCCCATACGTAGCTGAGCGCGACGTAGGGGGTTGTCCATGGCTTGTCGACCACAGAAAGCTGACCCGCACCTTTGGCTCCTCCCACTTCCCTGGCCTGGCAGTCGATTAGTCGGAACCCGTGCAAGGATTTCCCTCGGTGCAACGCTCGTGACGCCCGTGATTTGCACGAATCGCCGTGGTTCTCCTTGCAGAACCACAACCACCATCTCACGATCGAGAAGTCCAGGCTGGCCCCCACCAGCCGAGGACTCATAATCTCGTGACTGCTGTCCAACCCGGGAATCTGATCAGTTGCTCGCTGGGCAGTTTGGGGCAGGACGGGGTAAATCATGCCCCTTTCCGGAGAAGTGCTTCCGATATCTCCAAGACCAAACTCCTTATAGAATATATCTGGTACGACCAGCAAGAAGACGTTGTGCTTCACAGCCGTCCACGTCAATTTGCTCCTCATCTCCTTCCCATCAATCAAATAACTCTTGCTGGTGCAATACGCCACAAGCTTGAACTTGTTGGCCCTCTCGGTTGTGGACCTCTTCTCCGATGGAAGGAACTGCTGGAAGAATGAACACGCGGGACAGCTCAGCGTCCCGTCGACGGAAAGACGATCTTGGAATCTGTGAACCAAGAACCCGGGTCGGTTCCAGAACTCCCAGGATTCGTATTGGGAGTGGATGCGCAAGTCATCGCGCCAATCCTGCAGCAATTCATTCGCCTCGGCCACGCTGCTGATGATGTCGATCTTCGAGCAATCCGGGCAGAGGGTGCTTTCTGTGATTAGTTCAGCAGGCATGGTGGGATGCATGAGAGTGTTGTTGGCTTGCTGCTTATCGTGTGCTGGGGGAAGGCTAGGGCAAGACGCAAGATAGCCCAGATGTGTGGATGGCGGAACAGTCCGGCGTGTCTTGTCTCCCGTCTTCTCGAGGCCAAGGCGTGCGCTAAGTGTGTACTAGGAGGCAGTGTGGGCTGTGCTGGATGGTGGCTGAGTTTTGCAGCCGCAAATGCTCAGCTGGGCCTGAACCGGAATCTGGAAAAGGAACGTCCCCCAGAGCAGAAACCCGATTAAGGGGGGAGGTGAAAGTGAAACAGGGGTCCTATTAGGGGCTCATCAATGGATAACGCACATAAGAATGTAAAAGATAGGAGATGTGGGAGAGCGCGTGGATATTCCGTCGAGACCAACTTCAAGAACCAGGGATGGGAATGGGGTTGTCAAGATGGAACGGAACATCTGGAGGACAAATTCGTCAGAGGAGACGGGCAAATTTGGCGGTTACTGAGTATGCAAAATTGAGGGGTATCCATTATTATTCGTTTATCAATATCAGGCGAGACGTCAATGTAGGTGGTATGTTGACAGAACGCAGGAGGGCATAGCAAAAAGCAATCTGACATGCCATGACAAGGCGAAAGCCAGTGGGGGAGGGAGAGAAAAAGCAATATTGAACCATGTACTCCTCCAACCCTGCCGGCGTCGACTCCCCGATCCGTATCATTTCATCACCGTAGCACGGACAAAACGGCGCGCCTCGTTAAAATGTCGTTCTTGTCCCCAACATTGAACTGCAGACCAAAAAAAACCCAAAAAAAAATCGAGGGCAACAAAAAAGGGGAATGCACGAGAGAGACCTAGACTAGAATCAACTCCCACAGCCCCAGCGCCGCCTGCGACCCGAGGGCCTGGGACGGGGGGGGCAGCCGGACCCGACTAGAAGCCGCCGGACTCGTTGTTCTTCTCGTCCATGGCGATGCACATGGCGGCCATGAGGGCCATGTCGACGCCCGGCTGGATGACGACGCCGTAGGTCTGCTGGCCGAAGAAGATGTCGCGGCCGCTGAGCTTGCGCTCGATGGTGGCCACGCAGGCGCCCCTCGAGTCCACGATCTGGGCGCGCGTGTCCAGCCAGTTCCCGGCCATCTCGAGCTTCTCATCCGCGCCGTTGAATGCGTTCTTGAAAGTCGCTGTTGCCTTGGAGCCGAACACTGTTTGTAGGGGAGGAGGGAAGACGAATCTCGTTAGCGTGGAAAAGGAGAATGGTGGGGTCAAGTGCTATTTGTGTGTGTTTGGGGGGGGTTTATCTGGGAGTAACCTACGTTTGAAGCTGCTCTTGACCTCCATCAACTTCTGCCCCTGCGGGTCCATGACAGCGTAGGTCGAGTGTATGTGGAAGTGTTCCTTAACGATGTCGAACAGGTGACGGCCGGACATGTCGTAGACGGACTTGCGGCCTGAGATGGTCGCCAGCTTGCCTTGCACCCGCAGGACGTCCTGGCCCGCCGTGTTCTTGATCTCGAAGCTGTCGCCCGTGAGCGAGAGGACCTTCTCGCGGAGCACTAGCGTCATGCCTCCCGGGGGGGCAATCATGTGCTGGAAGACGCCAAGGGGAGCTGGGGCGGCCATTTTGCTGTTTATTGTGGCTTGTTGTTGAATAGGTAGGTGAACTGGGAATTTTGGGAGAGTTTTAGTGCGGCGTGAGGATTTGCGACACTTTTACTTTTTCAGTCTTGATCTAACGAGGGGCACAGCGGCCAAAGCCTGGAAGGCCAAAATACGGATTCAGGTTGGAGAACAAAGAACTTCGTGTGCCGGTTCTTCGTTAGAGCTGGTTGCTCTTGGTCAAAGGTATTCGCTGGCGGGCGGGTGGCTTGTGTGACTGGCGATGAATAAGGACCGGATCAAAACCCACGACAATGAGTCCAGAGGCAGGCAGGCCGACATGTTATTATATCAGGTGAACATAACAAGCAGCCTCTGCGCTATCGTGATGAGCCGTTTTCTGCCTGGCATCTCCCCACCGACGGTTGCGAGCAAGAAGTCTTGGCTCGGGGCTGAGCCGTTGGGCTGAAGCAGCTATCCCCAGCTAGGCGCTAGTGATGTTAACAGTCCCAGCGAATCTAGACAAGATCTGGTGGCTGGGCCGGGGTGATAGGTGGCTAAGCGATGGTAATTAAAGCATGGGGGTGCATCGAAGCCTCAAAGATAATTGGGTAAATGGTGGTGCTCGTCAATCGTCCATTGACATGAGACGATGCTTCTGTCAATTCATGGAGGACACCCGGATGTCTGGCCTCAGCAAATCGGTAGCGGCAGCATGACAGTGGGGCTTGGGCTGCCAGACATTAGCAATGAATCCGGGCTGTAGGGCGCATTTGATGCGACAGAGCTCGGAATGGTGCTGCACACAGCCACACCGCCATCGCTCTTTCCTTCCCGCATGGTTGCCAATCATTGCATCCCGATTCCTGCCTGCCCTTCCATCCCCGCCCGGGTAGTGACTTAGCGCATGTTTGTCTGTTGGCAAGATGCTGAATTGGGGCCCGATAAGCTGGGTGCATACATGCATTGGGAAAATATGAGAGAAGAGGGAGACAGCCGAAGAGCTCCATATCGGTCGATTTAACGCGGATTCTCACTCCTCACCCTATCTAAAGCCCGATCACTACATTCGTCCATTTTCAGAGAGCGAGTACTGCGTGGCATGTGGTGGCGGTGAGCATTGTGCAGAGTGTCTGGGCGTCGGTGGTGGGATCCTGAAGTAAAATTGGCGCCGCCGCCGCCGCTGGAGCCCAAGTCTTGAGAGAGGGAGACACAGACTCGGAGGTCCTGCAGTACAGACTCTTTGTTTGTGCGCATTGTGCGGACCAGTAGCCCCTCCATTTTCGGCATCACGTCCCACAACCCGGCTGGCGGTGCTGTCGAGAAAAGAATGGTGGCTGCCAGGCGAGGCATTATCGAGGCCCAGAGCGGGCAGTGTGGATCCCAAAGCCTGTCAGCGCAGCTGCCATAGGGGTTTAGTGGATTAGTATAGCGCTAAGGGTCAGCCGCAGCGCATCAAGCCGCAAATGTCGGACCTTGCCTAGAAGGTTCGACAACGAGCGTTTCAATACCCCTTTATTTTCTATGACTACAGAAGACGGCGGGAACCTAAAGTCCAGTTCATACTCGCGGGCGCATGGTAAAAGACGGTTTGCAGTGACCATCGGGTTGCTCGTGGGAGAGTTGAATTAAGCGGACTTCTTAAGCGGAAAAGAACGCCGTTGGTATCATGTCTAATCCGAGAGTTTGAGAGTCCATCCCAAAATCTCGCCTCGCGCACCCGCTCCACATCTCTTCCCGGTCTCCTCGCGGGTCCATCTGATGGTATTAACCTGGAAAACGAATGAGGGAACAGGTTAGACACGAAAAAGTGAGAAACCCAAAGCAGCGCCCAGTTAAAAATTGAAAGTGGGGAGACCAGGCCGTGCCTACACCTTAGACTCGGTGAGTATTGTCCTGGACAGGAGGGGTCACGGCCCTTGGCTGGCCGACACCCGAGACCTGCTGGACATCGTCGTCCGACGACTCGTCCTCGATCTCCTTTATGCCCGTGATCTTGGTGACGATGGCAGCGGCGTAGATGTCGGCCGAGACGTTGACGGCGGTGCGGAAGCGGTCGACGAACCAGTCGATGGCCACGATGACGCCATACATGCCGGTGATGGGCACGTCGACCGAGTTGGCGATCATGACCGTCAGCACCAGCGACGAGGAAGGGATCGGCGTGGTCCCGATCGAGGCCAGCGTGGCCAGCAGTACGATGATGACGTACTGCGCCGGGTTGAGCACGATGCCCTGCGTCTGAGCCAGGAACACGACGCAGATGGGGAAGTAGATGGCGGTTCTATAGGAGTAGTGGTGTCAGTAATTTTCGCTTCTCTTCATGTCGACTCGTTTTTTTTCTCTTTGTCTTTTTTCTTTCCATCACCTGGTGTTTATTTCACAATTTGGTTGTTCTTACCCGTCCATGTTGATCAAGCAGCCAAGCGGAACAGAGAATTTCGCAACAGTGGGAGGCACTCCACGAGCGATCGTCTCGCGCATCGTGATGGGCAAGGTGGCAGCGGACGAGGCCGTGCCCCAGGCAGTAAGCCAGGCGGGCGATGACTTGAACCAGATCGGGTACGGGTTCTTGCGGACGATGGAAAAGTAGATGATGGGGATGATGATGAACAAGTGCAGGAACATGCCGGCGATGGCGGCGCCGATCAGGACGCCCAGGTTCCTCCCGATCTCGCCGATGTTGAGGCGGAAGAGGTTGGGCAGGATCAGGAAGAAGACACCGATGGGCGCGATCTTGATGAGGAAGCCGATGATCTTGGTAATCAGCTTCTCGACCTCCTCCACAGCCTTGATGATGGAGCCCATGGGGTCGATCAAGTAGCCTACGACGACAGAGACGATAAGCACCGCAAGCAGGCCATCGGTCGCCAGAGCGGAGAAGATGTTGTTGGGTATGAAGGACCGGAACATCTCGACGACGACGACGTGCGGCTCGAATGTTTTGCGCTCCTCGACCGTCTTCTCAAGGGTGTCCGAGAGGTCCAGGCTGGAGCCAGTGACCTCGGTCATCAGCCTGCGCCAGCCGAGGTCGACCAGGATGATGGTGTGCACGATGGCGATGAGGGTCGTGACGACGTAGTAACCGACGGTCCACTGGGCTAGCCTTGCACCGCCGCCTGTCATCTCCCGGAGGCGCACGACGGCGAGGATCATGGCCGTCATGATGAGGGGGAGCACCACGGCGCGGAGGGCTCGCAGCCAGAGGTCACCCGGGATTCCCACCAGCTGGACCGCCGACGTGGGCACCTTTGGCACGCTCACGGTGACAGCCATGCCGATGGCGATAGCAAGCACTGCGGCGGTGATGATCTGCATGGCCGAGCCCGGCGTCTTGAAACTCTCGAGTAGCTGCCGGTGCCATGGTACCTTGCCGCCCCCTAGGACGTCGGTTTGCTGCCCGTTAGCGGTCGCGCCGCCACTTGTCAGGGAGCTCTGGCGGGCGGCGTCACCCATCACGACCTTCTTCTCCTCCTGGTTATTCATCTTGTCGGTGAAAGCAATGCAGGGCAGGACGTCGATGCGATCGAAAGGCAGGAAGGCAGAGAGAGAGAGAGAGAGAGAGAGAGAGAGAGAGATCAGGGCAAGAGCTAGATGCACAAGACACGACTTACGGAAGGCGTGGTTATGTCTGAAGGAACTCTTTGATACCCGGGAGCCTTGGTACGACGTGCAAGAGACAAAAGGTCCAGATCGACTCGAGGGGAGCGTTTCTGCCCGGCTATTAAATATCACTTTAACCTAGGGCCTGGGTGCCAGTCTGGGGCCCTGGGGGCCAGAGGCCTGGAGTTCTTGTTACACTTCAGCATGCTCTCCTTGTCGTGCAAACCGCAAAGAACGCCTTGAGGGGTATCACCGAGTGGCCAAATCCGTCCACCGAACGGCAAGCATATCTGGGGTGGGGGAAAATGCCATATCAATAGGAACCCACAGATAGGTGCGTCGGTTGGATCTTGGGGACGGTTGGCGTCTTTGTCGCTATAGGAAGGTCATTGACCCAAGAACCCAGCTCCTATTCATATGCGGGTGAGAGGTCCCTTTGGGTAGGTATTGTGCGAGCCAGGGAGGCACAAGATACAAGCCTGGCAAGCAAGCAATCAAGAAATTGAGAGGCGACAAATCCCGACGAATCAGACAAGACAGGCACATCTCAAATACAACCGTGAGAACGGGCCTTTTGGGCGGTTGGCCGTGTTGAGGACGGATGCCACGGCACGCCGAGAGGCTCGGCATTCTTGGGAAGCGGAGCAACGTGGTGTCCCCGAGTACTTGGCCGTCCTTGGCTGTCCTTGGCCGTCCTTGGCCGTGGTGCCACGAGCCAGCCACCTCGGAGCGTGTTTCTTTCCCCCACATAGGAAGTTTGTTAGTACATACAGAGCCGGAGTAGGCCTAGGATAAATCCGTTATGAGCAGAGGGTGCGCGCCAAGTGGACGGTTGGAAGCTTTCCATACTCTGAGGCTTTGCCTATCACAGTGCCCAGCCCTGGGATTGCTGGGCAGTCAAAGCCTGGTAAGATAGGACCTCAGCTGTCAGCTACTGTGGAGAGAACACCGCGAGAAACAAGCGTCCCACCGGCTCGATCACGCATGGGGCAGTGTGCCGTGACCATCGTTCATCGAAATCCCAGGCTGGTCATGGGCGAGGAGAGCATTAGGTATCAGAAGTTAATTGTTGGGCATCGGTGCATTCTCCACGCCTGTGCCATCACAACGAGCACCCGACACCGAGCTGAATCCCCGGTCCGCTGTACCGCGTTGACCAACCGCCAACTGATACCCGACCGTATCATCCTTGGCCGGGTACTCGAGTCGTGATCCGGCCCATTGACGGCCGTTGTCACAATAGTGGGCCTTCGAGATGCTGCTTGCCTCGAAGGAAGAATTCTTGTCTTCCCCCCAAGAAAACTTTGGGGCAGGTGTCGATTAAAGAGACCAGTCTTGTTTCCAACGATCGCCGCTTAGCTCAACGAGCTACGAGAGCTTGGCTGACATGTCATGAACCCTCCCCAATATTCACATCTTGGTTGAGTCGCCACTGTCCCCACGCCCCGGACACACAAAGAGGGCAACATGCACATCGTGGCTTGCTGATCGTCTTCAAACCGTGAGAGGCGATGCCCGGTATTGATACGACTAGTGTCGGCTAGTCGGCTAGCCACCATCCAGCGACATAATATTCGCCAAGCGTTTCTTTGGGAAGAGGGAGGGAAGAAGCCTGGGGACTTGAGCATGGGGCATGGAACGAATTTATACACCAGGTCAGAACAGAAGAAGGTAAAAGGTGAAAAATGAAATGAGAAATTAAAAACGTCAGGCTAGCTGTAGCCACGAGCTTAGAAAGCAATTCCGGGACCGATCATACTCCGGGCCATAAGGTAATCCAACGCGGCGGGTCCGAGGCGACTGGCGGTCCGACCTGGGGAGAAATCATGGGGAGACGAGACCTAAATGGACAAACGAGAAGCCCTCCGTAGATCAAAAGGGGAGGGTAAAGCCAAACCAAGATACTCGAGTACCTTCGCTTCAGTATCTCGGTAGCAATTAAGAGAGGAAGACGGCCGCTTCCTATCGCAGAAGGCCTCTAATAGAAGAACAGAGCGATATCGAAGCAAGAGGGTAAGAGAAGAGAAGCAGAGGGAAGGAGGAAAAAAGAGAATTATATATGCATTAGACACCTTTATCTCATCCGCGTCTGGCGAAGAAAAAAAGATATGATATTCCCCAGAACATGAAACTGTGAGTGAGCCCATCGCTCCTCGTCACTGCCGCTCCCCCATCGAAAATACAAAGACCCCCAGCCCCCCAGCCCCCACCCGACCTTCTACAGCTCCTCCAAGATGGCCATCGATGCCTTCTCGCTCAGCATAAAAGTCGGCAGCACGGGGAATGCCCCGGGCGAGACGGGGAACGCGCTCGCGTCCACAACCCTGAGCCCCGCGGTGCCCCGGACGCGGAACTCGCTGTCCAGCACGGCGAGCGGGTCCGACTCGGCCCCGATGGCCGCCGACGAGGTCGCGTGGTGGCCGAACGCCTGGTCCATCACCCACTCCCTGTCGGCCGCGTCGTCGCAGGAACCGTCCGCCGAGGGGGACGCGCCGGGCGGGCAGGGAGGCTCGACGGGCATCGCGGGGGAGAGCGTCCCTCCCACGGCGGCGAATTGCCGGCGCGCCCACTTGATCGTGTCGCCGATGGCGAGGAGGTCCTGCGAGGGGGAGAGCGTAGCGGAGGGGCCGTCGGCGAAGAAGTTGAAGTTCACCGCCGGCGTGTCGCGCGGGTCCGCGCTCCGGAGCTTGACGGTGCCCGCCCGGTTGGCCGCGTGCATCTTGACCGTCGAGAGGGCGAAGGTGTTTGGCGGGTCGAAGGCCATCATATTGGCCGCGGGCGGGCGGAACCCCCTGATGGCGAAGGTGCCGGCCGTGAAGAAGTGGTCGCGCTCGCCCAAGGCCGGGAAGGTCGTCTTGCGGAGGCAGCCATTCAGGTTGCCGAAGGACATGTACGGGCCCTGGCCCTGCAGCCAGAGGTCGACGCAGGGGTCGCCTGGGGCGCCAAAGGTGCAGGCCGGCGCGTTCGGGTCCGGCGGGATGGCAAAGGTGTCGTTGAAGGTCGCCACGATGGGGACCTCGTAGTTGTCCTGCAAGTTGGCGCCTACGCCGGGGAGGTCGACGATGGTGCAGATGTTGAACGAGGCCAGCTCGGCCGCTGGGCCGATGCCGGAGAGCTTGAGGAGTTGCGGAGTGTTGATGGCACCCGCCGCGACGATGATCTCTCTGCTGGCGTGCACAATGCCAGGCTCACCCGCCGCCGCGCTGTCGTGGCGCGGGTCTGCAGAGTAAAGGCTCTGGCCCTTCAGGTATTTCACACCGTAGGCGCGAGGCTTCCTTCCCGTTGCCCTCTCGAATAGCACCTTGGTGGCGAGCGTGTTGAGGGATAGGTAGAGGGGATACTTCTTGGAACCGTCCGGGTTCTGCGCGTTCGCCGTCTCCAGGATGTAATCGCGCGAACTGAAGCGGCGCCAGGCGGCGGTGGCGTGGACGGCCGAGTTGTGCACACCTTGCGTTTGATCGCGGTTCGGGTCTAGTTGGTTGATGTCGCTGGCCAGGTGCCCTAGGATGGCGTTTGGGTCCTGGCCCAGGCCGCTCGCAACAGACTTCATCACTTCTAAGACATTGGTGTAAGGTGCGTAGCCGCTTGCGTTCCCGGCATTCGTGTCGAACCAGCCGTCGAACCCGTGGCCGGAAGTGCCAGGGGAGAGGTAGTGATTTCTTTCTATTTGCTGGAATATTTGCCTCATATTGGCAGGACTGTTATTCGACAAAAAAGGCGGAAGGAAGCTTTGTTAGCTGGGCCACCCACTTTTTGTTCCAAGTGATGATTTTCTTATTCTTTGAGACGGGTAGGCCAGACGTTAGGGTTGGGAACACCTCGTAACCACAAAATCACAAACCTCCATGTCGTGTCGCCCGTTAGGTCGACAACGGCTTGCCAATCGCTGTCACTAGGCAGCACTGAACCCATTGCGTTGGTAGCTGAGCTGCCGCCGAGCGTGCCGCCCCTGGGGTAGTAGATCCCCAACATCTCTGCACCGGCAGGAGCCTCTGTGCCAGGGCCAACCCAGAACTGGCCGTCCGTCTGGCGCCACACCAGCTGCCGGTGGCGTAGCGTGCGGGCATCATCGCTGTAATGCCGGACGAAGAAGTCCCAACGCAGAGTCGGATCGACGTAGCCGAATGGGAACAGCTGCGGGATCGCAGAGTTCAGATTCGAGCTCTGGTCGTCCCCGGCTTCTATCAGTAGCACTGAGTGTCCCGCCCTGGCCAAGTTCGCCGCCAGTGGGCCACCGCCAGGGCCTGAGCCGACTACCACGTACTCATATGCATTGTTAACTGTACGCGCCTCCAAAAAGCTCGTGGGTGCGGCCATCACACTACCGCTGAGAGCGAGGAGGGCAGCAGAGAGCGCACCGAGGGGCCGCAAAAGCCTCGTGGCCACCGTCATCTTGTCTATCTCCTTGTGGTACGGTTGTCAAGGCTTATGGGAGCAGGAGGGCAGAGGAGGTGGCTCGATGGGCAGCTGAAGAGCCAGAGGAAGATGGCGGGTTGTCCAAGTCCCGGAGTCGTCCGTCCGTCCGGTGATATATAGGCATGCGCGGACGTGCAGATAGCAATGCAGATGCACAAGAGGCGGTGTCTTTGGCGAACTCAGCGGCTTTGGAGGGGACTGCAGTTGGTCCTATCGGCAGGAGAGATATGCAGGTACGGGACAACGTATGGAGTCCAGGCGGAGACTCATTGGCCTCGAGGGCTAGCGAACTCCAATCTTCGGGGCTCCGGGCTCGACTGGAATACAGACGCCAACGACCCCGAGCCAGCCACTGCCCACCAGCGGACAGGGGGAGAGCAGGCAGGAAAGCTATTAAGGCTAGTCAACAGTGAGGTTGGCTGCGTGGACAGACAGAAAAAAGTGACAGGTCCCAAACCCTCCCATAAATTCTGGGGATGGATGGAGCTAGAAGTCACCGTTTCGGTGTAGCTTGCTGTGTGAGCTGACTTGGCTATCAGTCTGGGGTGGAAATATTGCAATATTCCCCGCCGTCGACAGACTTAGCTCTCAACCAAGTGGGCTGGGACGACATGAAGGGCTCGAAAGCTTAGGCACCTGCATGGCGCATGCTGTCATCTAGCGTGAAGGAGAGAAGGGAAACGGAGTTGCTTTAGCAGGGACGAGACGATACCGAAGAGAGAGGCAGAGCTCTGAGAAGGGGGGTTTAGAGGCCACTCGGCTCCCATTCTGTTCTCTGCAGGTACTGCGTAGGGCAGGCTAGAACAATACATGGGGGGGTAGATTTGGGGGCAAGGAGCATGCCAGCCAGCTTCGTCCCAAAGAACAGGGTGGACAAGCTCATGTTCATTTTGATGAGGGGAAGGACTGCGATGGGGCAATCATGCAGAAAGCCGAATACACTAAAGTGGCGCCAGCCTGCGAGCCTGCTTCCTCGCCAGGTGAGCGGGAATATGGTGCCGTGGATGCAACAGACCCGATACACAAGAATCGCCAACTGCAGCAAACAGGCAGTTTTATTGGGCGACCAATATCGGTCGGATGGCCGCTTTCGGGTTGCTGCTGTGCATAACAACCACTTGGGATCCGGTGGCGGTCGGTCCAGTGGTAGCTCTCGGGGAAACGAATGGGGAAACGAATGGGAATCCCTGGAGACCGAGTAATATTACCTAGTGAAGACCTCAATGGGCTCCCTGCCTGACTGGCAAACAGGACGTGAGTTTCCGGGAACATACCCCGGCAGACAGCCTGACATGCAAAACAATCCACTCGGGAGGTGAACTGAGCAAGGAAGGTGGGCAATGAAGGTGGGCAAGGTGGGGCTGAGGGGAAACTTTGGAATTTGGATAGGGTTACGCTGACAGCTCGGCCCTCAATGGCTTTCATTGATCTTCCCATGCCAACCCGGAAGCGCACAATCGTAAGTTTGTTTGGAGTGCCATTGAGTGCCCCAACAGCATCAGACCCAGTGCAACTTCAATATCCCTCGCCAACCATGCCATTAGTTGGCTCGGCCCTTTCCTATTCCTGCCGTGCTGTCTAGGGGCTCAACATGAGGGGATCAAAGGGGGGAGCAATGACAGAACGGAACAATGAATAGCCTACATGATAAGGACGCAAGATGAGGAGAGGGCGTTGAGAGGAAGCGGGAGGGAGGGGAATATGGAATAGATCAGCAAGAAAATTGACGATGGACAGGTGGAGGCTGGCAAGCTGGGGTTGAAGTCGAGAAGCGACGCCTCAGTTGAGATGATTCCCCACCGTGACCGGAGCTGGACAGGGCCTCGAGAGCGGGGTCTTTGGCGGTGTGACCAGTATTTGACAAGCAAGATAGGCATCTTGTTTATTCATTCCAACGTTGAGCTGGTCGCAGTGTGCTTGGCTCATCGGGCGAAATCTTCCAGAACTTCTAGCCCACCTGCAGTCAATTTGACAAGCATATTGTCCTAGGGCGGGACGGGACCCCGTCTGCGATTTCGTTCTGCTCGTGCTTCCATGGGTCGTTCCTTTGGTCGAACGATCCAATGAGCCAGACGCCAGCAAATGAAACTGAGGAGATGCCTTCACTACTATTGATGACGGGCAGATGGAGTGATGCACACTGTTTGACATTGCAAATCCGCAATACCGTGCCGCGTGGACCTTGCTGGCTCCCGTCCTTAGTCAGTGTCCTTTAAGCATGGAAAGGAAGGGGGATGCTAGCTTGCGAACTGTGAATTGCGATAGGTCAAGAACGATCCCTGGCTTCCGGCCCGATCGCCGTCTCTCAGTGGGCTTGTGGGCGGCTCTTTGCCCTTTTCCCGCCAAAACAGAAGGTAGACTAGTCTACCTGGCAAACGGGCGAGAACAGATTGAGAAATGGAAACAGAGGTCCAGACATGTAAATTAGAAAATCCTCTGGCCGCCTGTCAAGACACACTACATCCCATTGGGAGACCTCCCGTCACCTTGAGGTGTTTTCTTTGCTGACCGCAATCCGCAAAACACTTTGTCTAATTACTAGTACGAAAGGAGCCGGCCGTCCCTGCCCCTCACTTTCAATTCTGGGTTTGCCCCGCTCTCATCCTCTAGGCCCCGGCCTATTCGTTCATCTACTAGTCTAGTACGTAAGCGGAATCCTAGGAGTATGTCTGCTCAATCACGCAACCAGCGTGCGAGGCTCCCAGTAGGTATGCTATCCAGCGTCGACCTTCCAGACTTCAATTCGTTTGGGTTCCCGCGCTTAGCGTCGAGCGGGAGAATCTTCGCGAAGAAAAGCTCCAGGAGAAGCCAAATAAGCTGACCAAAATCATGGACAGACGGGACCGATCGATCGCGGGACAGGTAGTGGTACGCCACAAGTTTGATCCTAACAAATTGTGGGAGGCTTCCTGTCGTTGCACAAGTGGCTGCGTTTGCCAGTAAACCCGAGTCTACGGATAAACGCATGCGGAATAGGCAAACTCTAAGCCCTACATGGTAAGATACCATCTCAGCAAAGCGTAACCTTTCCTCGCACTTTCATCGACTTCCTACAAAACACGTGCTCGCGCAAGGGAAAAATTGAATTGCGCCAGACCATATCACGAAGCCGTATCATACTGAGGCACATGTCGTTGTTCAGGAAATTGATCCCACCTGGCAGACGCATTCGTGTAAGATATTCTAGGAACGGCCTCGTTCCATTCACCTATGCACTACTTGAGGAATGGTCGCACGCGAGGTCGCAGTGTAGGTATTCCAGAATATCGAAGGGGGTTCCATCTGTGCTCTCGTTGCCCCCGGAGTGTCGGGCCAATTGTTCAGAAAGGCAAACCATGAGGGCTGCAGAATACTTGGGCGAGTTGGACCGTTGGGGAGAAGCAACGATTTCAGGGCTTATTATCCGAGGACGGAGAGGGGAGAGCTTGTGAATCGGGCCAGTATTGCTTCGCTGGGAGGCTTCCTTCCTGGGCGCGGACATCTGCAATAATCAGCTGCGTTCGGGTGCATTTTGTTTGAGCTTTACGTAGGCTTTCAGAGGCTGGAGAGCGACAGTTTGCGGCATATACGCTGCAGATTGATTCTTCGACCCCTTGTGATCAGGTTCGAGGGGACACGTAATGGCGTCCAATCCCCAGCAGCTCGCTCCTACAGCAAAAGCAGCCCAGTGCTCACGAGCATCATGATTGCTTCACATTAGTCGAAAAAGAACTGACAGAGGAAACCTGGCTGCGGTACGAATTGGATGACACCAATAATAGTGGTTGTTAGCAGTCCGGTCCAGAAACCGCAGGCGAACTGGGAGCATCCGCGGGCAACCGCAACCCGCACTAACAGCAGTGAGGCCACGTATCCGCTACGCGTTACGCGCGTATTTTGGTCAGGGCAAAACTGTAAACCCCAACGAAGAAGACTATTGAGAACCATCGACAGCGGAGCCCCAAACTTTACCCTCGTATGCATTTTACGCTGTAGTAGCAAACAAGGCTCTTTGGGTACAATCTCGCCAGCGCCATTGAGAGGCACGCACCAGAAGACGCGACGTAACGGTACGAATTACGGTCCATCTCTCAGCCACGGGGAGCGAACGCGACAGTCCCGCGCCGGGGCCGGGGCCGGGGCACTTCGAACAAATGACACCCCAGAGTGGAGCAGACACGCCGATTGCTCGACGGAGGACACACCGCAAGTCCCGGTTTGGCTGTACATTCTGCAAGGGACGGCGAATCAAGGTTGGATACGCACCCGCCCACGGGATCCATTCCATTGGCTCCTCGCTCGAGGAGTGGGCTGAGATAAGCAGAATCTCGACTGACAAAAGGATGGCTTGCACGTGGCCAGTGTGACGAGCTGAGGCCGGCCTGCTCCAACTGCGTGATACGGGGCCTCGTATGCAGCCTGGGCGCGTCTGGCCCGCCGGCTGCTGGAACCAATGGTGCTGCTACCGACCCTGAGGGTGCTGTTGGTGGTGCCGCCTCCAGTGGTCTAGCTGTTCAACAAGAAACCCCACAATCAGAAGACAGCCGGTCCTCCCTCTCTGTCACCACCACTCCCGGCGCCTCATCATCGTCCCAGCAGCTACCCCAAGCCTCACCACATGCCCCATATATCCCACATATCCCCCCTCTTCCCCCTCTCCCCGCCGTCCGTTCCTCCCCGCAATGGGGAGGGCGCCTCTTCCCACTGGCAGGCATGGGCATGGCCGCCGCAGCCAACCACGCAGCGCAGAACTGCCCGCCGCCCGTCCAACTCCAGACGACCGACAGCAACGTCGGGACAGCACCACCCCTCAGCCCCAACCCCACCTGCCAACGGACGGGTGGTGGTCGTAGTAGTATTAGTGGCGGCGGCGGCGGCGGCGGCGCCCTCAGCCTCGACCTGGCCGACCTGGAGCTCTTCCACCACTTCTGCACCTTCACCGCCTCCATGTTCGGCCACACGCGCGCGACGCAGCGCTTCTGGTCCATCTCGGCCCCGCAGGTCGGGTTCCGGCACCCCTTCGTCCTGCGCGCCATCCTCGCCGTCGCGGGCCTGCACAGGGCCCAGCTGGCCTCGGACCCGGCCAAGCTGGCGGCCCTGAGAAGCAAGGTCGAGCTGCACTGGGACGCGGCCCTACGGCTGGCCACGCCGCTGCTGGGCACGCTCAACGCAGACAACTGCGACGCCCTGCACGTCTTCACCGGCCTGACCTGCGTGCACATCCTCGCGAGGGGCCCCCAGCCCGGCAGCTACCTGCTCTTCGACGCCGCCGCCGCTCCGCCTGGTGGTGGCGACGGCGGGGGCGAGGCGGGGAAGCGAACCTCGAGCACGGAGGAGTGGATCCTCTTCTTCCGCGGCCTGCGCTCCGTCACTAAGGCGACGGAGGCCACCAGGAAGACGGCGTTCGGGATCCCGACCAGCCAGTCGCAGGCGCTGATGGACCAGATGTTCGGCCCGGACGCCTCTGTGGAGGACGGCGAACAGGACGAGAGCCACGAGCAGGCCGGCCGCCGCTGCCGTAGCGATAGCGGGAGCGTCGGCCTAGGGATGGACCACGGCAACAACCGCGAGCGGCGGCAGGGCGGCTCCTCGCTCGACTCGTTGGATGGCATGGACGTGGACGTGGATGTGGACGTGACCGAAGACGGGACCAGCAACGCAGGAAGCGCGCCCGGCGGCGGCGGCAGCAGCAACGGCGGCAAGGGGTCCGCCATCAGGGCCCCCTCCCCCTTCGCCCTCGGGCCGGCTCAGCGCAGCGAGCCGATGCGCGAGCTGGCCGACCTCCTCCGGGCGCAGGTCCTACCGGCCCGGTCCGAGTACCGGCGGGACCTGGCCATCTACGACGCCGCCTTCGCGGACCTGGCCTCGTACCACGCGACCGTGTTCGACTCCGAGGGGAGGCCGCGCCACAGGGGGGCCCAGGTCGTCTTCGGCTGGATGTACCACGTCTCGGACGAGTTCGTGGCCCTCGTGACGGCGCGCAGACCTTTGGCGCTCGTCATGTTCGCCCACTTCGTCGTCCTGCTCGGCCAGCTCGACCTCAGGTGGGTCGTCCAGAGGTGGCCCGAGCACATCATGGCCGGCATCTACGACGCGCTGGGGCCGGCCGAGAGGCTGTGGATCAGGTGGCCCATGGAGAGGGTTGGGTGGCTGCCTGAGTAGGGAGGTTGGGGGTTGTGGTTTGGGGCTCGCCAGAGGCGCCCAATGGCGGGGGAGTAGCGGGGGCCAGGTTGAGGTCCAGTCCTCCTGCCCACCCCTTTTGTCATTATTAAATTTGCAGTGTCCCACCCTCATATTATCTAATACCGCAATCCGGCGTCCTTAGGCCCTAGCGCTCCTTCTTAGGCTCGCTCCGACAGAGCTTCCTGCTTGAAGACCTGACGTTATTATTGCTGTTGACCGGGCCATTCACAGCTAGCGTGTCCGATCACGTTTCCTCCCCTTGGAGCGGTCATGGTTGAATGGAATTTATATATTCTCGTTCGTTCTTTTCATTCCCCATTGCCTGGGAACTGGCAACGAGAACTGGCGCATCACTACCGTACATAAAATTCGTCAGTTATCTCGAGAATGCAATCCTACTGTTTATGGCCTGCGCTCAGCCACAATCCCCGCCACGCCCATGCTCTAGTGAAGATTGGGGAAGAAGGCGGAGAAGCAACAACTGCCAGACTAAAAGCTAACGATATCCCCAATCCCAGATCCCGCGTGCTTTATTGTTGCACTACACTACAGGAGGAACCTGAACCCCTGCGCGACCTGCGCCTCCGTGGGGCCGTTCTTGCCCAGGCTCTCCCCCCTGTTGAGCTTCGCGTTCTGCCGGCCCAGGTACAGGCGCGTGGCGATGGCGAAGCCGATGGCCAGGACCGTGGCGGCCAGGTTGACCAGGAAGGCCAGCAGGTAGCGGGGCGCGTTGCCGTAAAGGTACGACGCCCAGATGTTGGGCGTGTTGCACATGGCGTTGATGAGGGCGATAGCGGTGGCGCGCTTCACCGCCGGCTGGGAGAGGGAGCCCGTGATCCAGGACAGGGTCACCACGGCGGAGGAGTAGAAGGACCCCGGCAGGAGCATCATGGCCGTGTAGCGGGCGCCGATATTGAGGGTCGAGACGGCGATGACGTTGGCCACCAGCGTGGCGGCCAGGGGGCCGACGATGTGCCAGAAGCGCTCCTGCGTCCGGTCCGAGTGGAAGCCGTTGATCAGCATCAGGATGACGCAGAGGACGAACGGCGGCGCCGAGAGGCCGAGCGTCGTGTTGCGGTCGTAACCCAGGCCAGCGACCACAGAGGGGAAGAAGTTGGCGACTGCCCCGACGATGTAAGTCTGTGCGCCAGGGGGTGGCAGGGTTGTCAGCATTTGAGGGACTGGATTTTGCCAGGGATCGGGATTGGTGACACAATCGAGGAGGAGAATTGTACGTACGCAGTAGAGGACACCCATCAGAAGCCACGTCTTGGGGTCAGTAACCGCCATGGTGAGGCCCTTCATGGCAGTGATCTCGGCCGAGTTGTCTTCCTGACCCAGGTCCGAGATGTAGTTCCACTGAGCCCAGGCGCACTCCTGCTCAGTCATGCTGATGATCTTCTTGTTCGAGTTGGGCAGAATCAGGGCGAATATGATGGCGAGGCCAGTCGTCATGACCCCCTCGATCAGGAAGAGCCACCGCCAGCCCTCCAACCCGTTGTGGCCGTCAAGGTTGAGGATGGCAATTGCGAAGAGACCGCCGAACGCGTTGCCCAGTTGGGAGCCCGAGTACAGGATGGCGGTGCGGAAGGCAAACTGCTTCCGGTTGTAGAAGAGTGACAGGTAGTAGAGGGCGCCGGGGAAGAAGATGGCCTCGACGAAACCAAGGAAAATGCGGCACGCAAGCAGGCCACCGTAGTTATGAACAACGGCCATCAGGGCACTGACAACACCCCATCCGGCCATGCCGCCGCAGATGTAGATGCCGGGCCACTTGATTTTGCCGACGATCATGTTCGAGGGGATCTGCATGAGGACTGTTTGAGACAGCTTTGTAAGTCATCTGCTTGCTGTGTGCGTTTCCTGCCTTGGAAGGGGACTTCAGAGGAAAGGGGGCCAGCGTGTGTCTCAACGCACTGTAACCACAAAACAAGATCGAGACTGCAGTCTGGTAGTCGACGGGGCTCAAGTTCAAGTCCCGCTCGATGTTGGCTAGCTTCGCGGATGCGATGTTCTGCCGGTCGAGGTAGTTTAGGACGTACATGATCACCATGATGGGCATGATGATCAGGTCCATCTTAAGGGTGGCCTTCCTGCCCAGCGCATTATACTCCTCCGTGCTCAGCGCCGCCAGGCTGGCAGGCATGACGAAGCCATTGGCGCCATTCTGCGAGATTATTTCGGCCTTGATATCGTCGAACTGCTCGGCCATCTCGTCGTTCCTCTTCTCTGAGTCCGACATTTTGGATAACTCTGTGGTGGCCCTCCTGATTTTCAGGGGTAAAAGACAAGGGCAGACGGAATGGGAGCTAGAAGGTGAGTGGCTCGTCTACTCTAGGTTGTGTGTGAAGGAGGACGTGGAGGACGGGGAGGATGAGTAGTCTTTATATCCGTACACCGAACGTTCATTGTGTGTGTCAAGACGAGTCAGGCATATACTCGACCACAGCGCATCCACCCCGATAACTAGAGCGGAAAAGTTCAGAGAATAGAAATGGAATGCCATAAGGCCGCCTTACCAGCGGCTCCTGCCTGGTACGGGCTTTACTCCACATATGTTGAGTCTGTGGAGGCTCTCGCCCATGGGGATGCCAATGCGCTGGTAAGTAGACAAGGCCATCAACCGTCACCCTATTGAGGGGAGGTGAGATTTCCCCGGACACATCGGGTGAGAATTTGGGGTACAAACCGAACTTCTTCCTTGTCCGGGTTTAGTTGGGTCTTCCTCGCCCGAAAACCAGGTTGAGTTGGAACTTGCGTGGCTAAACTTCCCCATCATTATGGGGGTCATAATATGGGGGACAGTGGTGAAATGGTCAATTATGCGTGGGGGAACAAGGGCCTGTGGGCTTCTGGGGACACGCTCCAGTTCTCGTCGAGCCCATTTTTTTCATTGACATCCTGCGACTGGAGCCCTCGGTGTGAGAATCCCGCCACTCCGGTCCCCATTCTGGAGTCAGAGGACTAAATGATCAGGGAAACTCCACAGAAAGGAGGAAAAGCGTATGGAGCTGCAATTTGTGAAGGACAGTGTTTGAGCATGCGTCCGCTGCCACCTGGCGAAATGCGGCTATGTAATTTCTGGGCAAAGGAGATGGGGGAACGGTGCTGGATTGGATGGAAAAGGGGCGACATCCGACCCAGCGGCACTAGACTAGATGACAAATAACGTAACTGAATGGGGTTGGGAACCAGATTTTTGTGTTGTCGGGCTTCGTTTCTTGGATTGATCATCGTGGAACTCTTGCTTTGTGATTGTGATGCGTCGCAAGCGTCCCCTCCCAAGCTTGACTAACGCTAAACGAAGAAGATAATCTGGCAGGGCGTAGTCTAGACAGAACGCGTCCAGCACCAGCCTCATTCGTGATAGCTGTATCACCCATGGATGGTTATGCCGCTGTATCTGCCCAATGAATGTATCAGATCTGTCCAAAACGCCCGACTGCGCTGCGTTGCTATCTTAGGCACCTCCCGAATTTAGTTATGCTGCCGTGTAGGAGTACAGTATCACAGTATATCACAACTTCACCCTCCTAGACACCTCATGCTCCACCCGTTCAGTGTTCACCATCTCCGGCACGATCTCTTTGATGCTAGCGGCACCCGCGAGCGCCATGTTGGTCTGGAGCTCGAGGCGGAACATCTTGATGAGGCGCAGCACGCCTGCCTCGCCGTAGTCGTTCGTCATCGAGTAGAGCGCGGGACGGCCGATGCCCACAGCCGACGCACCCAGCGCCAGGGCCTTCAATACGTCGGTGCCACGGCGTATGCCGCCGTCTACGAAGACCTGGAACTTGGCCTTCACCTCGTCGCTGAGCAGGTAAGGTGCGTGCCGCCTGATCTCGAGCAGCGTTAGCATCGGCGCCTGCGCCGTGTCCTGCGACCGCCCGCCGTGGTTGGAGATGACGATCCCTTCCACGCCGTGTCGGTGCGCCAGCACGGCGTCCTCAACCGTCTGGATGCCCTTGATCACGAGGGGCAGCTTGGTGGTGGCGCGCACCCATTTCAAGTCTTCCCAGGTGAGCAGGGGGTTGAGCAGGCTCATGCTTCCCGTCCGAGCCACGCCCGCACTGGTCAGGGCATCCTCCCCCTCGGCGGCCTTGAGGCGATCGTCCCTCTCTCGCCGACCGAGGACGGGCGAGTCGACGGTGAGGAAGATGGCCGCTGCGCCGAGGCGCTCCACCTTGCGGATGAGGTTCTGCGCTTTCTCCATGTCGCGGCCCGTGTACAGTTGGAAGAAGAGGGGCTGCCGCTCGTCCACTCGGGCGCCGAAGACAACTTCATGTGGAGCAGACGTCGGCGTGCAGTAGACGATCCCTTCCTTGCCCGCCGCGCGTGTCAGGCACCTGTCGCCATCCTTGTGGGCATACCGACTGAGCCCGGTTGGGGTGATATATATTGGTAGTGAGGAGGGATAACCCAGTATTGTGCATGATGTATCAACCGGCTCAACGCACCGCATCACCCGCGATCTCAGGGCAATGCGCGAAAAGATCCGGCGGGGCTCCGACAGTGACAGCTCGTCCTCGGCCCCGGACGAGTAGTACGCCCAGCCGGCGGCTGAGAGGTACTTCTCGGCGACACGTTCGAAGTCGCCAACATTGACGATAGAGCTTAGTGGCGGGTACGTCGGTGTTGGGTATCCTTCTGATGGTGCTGGAGCGGCTTCAGCGTTGGACTCCTCTTGTACCGACGGCAGGGGCTGGCTGCTGTCCAGTGTCCCGAGGCAGGACCGAGGTGGCAATGTCTCTGACACAAGCTCGGGGTTGTGGGCGGAGTCGTACGATGCGGTCCCGTCGCGGCCGGCGCACTTGAAGAGAAGGCCCACGCCACCAGGGTGTTGCTCTAAGAAATCTGTTCTTAGTACAGAGTAGTCGGGGTTGGTGATGTCAGCAAGCTGCGCTTTGCGGTTTCTTGGGGGTGGTCGTACTCCATGTTGTGTAATCAAGGGTAATTCCCCGTTCGCCGGCTGCGTTGGACATCAAATTGCGCCTGCAGGTCAGGGGCGACTTTTGCAGACGCGAGGGGCTTAAGACTGTCCAAAAGTCTGGTGGCCAGGGCAAAAGGGCTGAGGGGAAATTTTGTATGCAAGCAGATGTATGTAGAAAAATGTAGAGAGGGGCGCTTCGAGCTTAGTCTTACCCGTGACGTCCCAGACCTGCCCGTGAATCACCACCCAGCATGACTCCTTAGTGTTATGTTTAGCAAGCTCAGCGATATCAATAGTGGCGGTCATGTTGTTGTTTGGGCCACTCTAACAGCTCGTTTCAGGAGGGGCGGTGCAATTCCAGGGGTTATTCCAGGCTGCTAAAATTGAACTAAATTGCTTGAACATATGCACGAATAACCGAGACTAAAAAGCTTCAACATCCCTTGGTGCTCCCAGAGCTCTGACAACGATGACATTAACCATTTAAGTACCGAGCATGCAAGCAAACATCCTCAGACCGGACCTGAATCGCAAACGGTAAATCAAGGAATTGAAGCTCCGTGATTAGGTCGCTTCTTTTTCCAAACTGGACAACCTACAGCAAGGGAATGATAGGGGTTGGTTCCCCCACTCCCCAGGCGGGAGACCACTGGAAGGTGGGGGAATTCAGAGCCTCGGTGGGGGTCTTGCCCTTCACTGATCTTTAATACTCTTACTACAGACCTACTACTATCGACCAGCACAGAAATTGGCCTTCTTGCCACTTGTGTAGGATTGAGCCGAACTAGCCAAACAGGCGTTCAGTTCCCTAGCTAGTCTACTAGCAGTACGTACCTATAAAACACCATTTCCCCGCATGTGTGGCAACGCGAGTCGGGTCATGTCCGCTTCTCCCATTCAGAGGTTGGGGTCAAGCGGGCCTGGCCAAAACGACGAAAGGTGGTGCTTTTCCGATCTTGACACCCCGTCATGCAGCGGCATCCCATCGTCCTCCGATGGTAGCTGCGTGTTTGGCTTAACTACAAACCGTTCCTAACACTGGTCTCATGCTGGTCCTTCCAGCGAGCCACTCCATGATTGACGGCCCGTGACTACCTGAGACTTAATGAGGAGGGAAAGCTAGGAGCTCCTCAAACTGTTACACTGGAAACGCAGTGAAAGAGGGATTCCCCTGGCCCTCAACAACAGCAAGACTGAACCAACACAAGATGAGTGCGGAGTCAGAGTCCCGGTTTCCCCTCCACCGTCTGTCCCGGTCAGGCTTGGTGATGACTCTCAGTGGAGATATATGCGGGACTTTAGCGGGTGGGGGAAGAATGGCATGACTCGGGCGTTAAGCGCTATTCCTATGATTCAGGGGGAGGAATCCTGCGCGAGACCTGCTCGAGACCTGTTAGCCAAGGGATGCTGGCCGCCATATGGCAAGGAAAAGGGAGGCAGATGAGAAATCAGGTGAGAGTAGATGCATTACGACTGGTGACACTGACTGACAGTTCTGGGGAAATCTAGGCGGAAGGAGCTTGGAATCCTCGAAAGCGGTTGCTGGCTGGTCGGCAAGCCATTCTGATCTTCCGAATGATTGGCAGGTCATCTCGGACTGCCCGTAAAGCCCAGCACGGCCCAAAACCACACTGGGGCTTGCTTGCAACTTTGAGGAGCAAATAGCCTACTCCACCGTCCCATGCTCCGCATGGAAGACAACGTGCTGCGTACAATATAAGATCGGAGAGACGGTCTTGTCCGTATAATGCTGCATGTATTGTCTGCGTTCGCGAAGCGCTTCTATTGGCCACTGTGAGGGATTACACCAACGTGACATCCCCAACAACAGCCCTATGATCGCTGATATATACTGAACCGACGACGCTGCCCTCGATGTCGTACTTCTGGACTGTGTAAGGCCTCTCTGTCGCGGTCCCCAGCCAGATGAAGTCGATCCGGCTCCCTTGGGCGGCCGGCGTGAAGGTGGTATAGGTCAACTGGTTCGTCCCTGCGTGCTGCTCAGCCGAGGCGAGGTCGTACATCTCGCCCATCATATATCTGGTCCTCCTCAGCGCGTCGAACGCGTCCCCGCCCACGGCGGAGTTGAAGTCCCCCGTCAAGGAGACGCCCAGCTACCCCTGGGCGTCCTGGGCGGCGGAAGCCTCCGAGGCGAGGTCGGAAAGGAGCTTGATCACGTGGGGCATGCGGCAGCGGTCGGACGAAATGCCGCAGAACAGGTCCCACCAGGGTCTTTCATTGGACTCGCGGGATGACGCGTCGTAGCGGATGTTGAAGGTGACGAGACGGAGCGGGAGGGCTGCTGATGCTGCTTGCGCTGCGATGCAACCCGCTAAAAGGAACCGGAACAGCATCTTGGTCGAGCGTCGCTATCTAGATAGCTCTGACAAAAAGACGGCCAAGTAGCAGATGGCAGCCTGGCATTAAAGGGCTGGTGTTTGCAAAGTCGAAGGACACCAGGAGGGGAGACAGTTAGCGATTAAATTCCCCATATCCGAAATCCCGGGGAGATTGTGCTTTCTATGCTTAGATTGATGCCACCGTCTCTTTGAACGTCCAACTAGTCAGTCGCCCCTTTCTTCGGACATACCTGATTGAGGCTAAGCCCCGTTACTTTCCGCCCGGTCCGGGTTGCAAATGCAGCCATCTCCACCGCATAATACCTATTCATAGGTACGCCGGCCTCGGCTCTCCTCGGGCTGTACAAATAACAAACAATTGGATTTGGAGTGTTTCTTCACGTGCGTTTGAGGCGGTGTGATGGCATCTGCACCTCGCAATATTACCATAGATCTCGTTCAAAAGCTGGTACTACTACTACAAACTAAGGGTCCTGAGACCGCTTTAGTTAGGAGCCTGTTGTCTCTATTGCAGCCAAAGAACTCCGTACCGTTCTCGTGCCTCGGCCCGAACGCGACGCGAAAATGCCCTCATTCTCGCGGCCCTTCTTGGATCCTGTCTGGTTGAACAGCGAAGAGTGCTGGTTGGCGAGGTGGACAGCCGTGGTCCCTACCTAGGTAAGTTGATCAATTCATTTGTCACTCAAAGTGTCTCCAGCTTTCAAGAGGTTCTGAAAGGATGGGCGGAGTCCACAAATGGTACTTATCAAAGAGAATGACACTAGAATAGAGATACAGGCAATGGGATAGAAGAGTAGGGGGTACATGAAGGCAATAAGACTATATAGTTTATACGACTTCAGCCCTCCTTCAAGTCTCCGTGAAGAAGCCCTTCTACAGACTATAACATAGCCAATGAATAAAAGAATGCAGTGATAACAAATGCCAACTGGGCTAGGGAGCACTCTATATGTGTGTACTACATACGGAACATCATATTTTGGCAACATGGTGGCCGACCCAGATGTTCTCTGTGGTAAGAGGGACAGAAATGGAGAAAGGAGTGGCACGGCAAAGAAGCGTACGGAAGAGAAACCTACGTGGAAACAGAACCAGGCAGTGGGTGATATAATTAGGCGGACAACACTGCTGCACCTAGAGTGATACAGACAATCGAACCCCCCAAGCCCCCCCACCATGGTAATTACAGAACACATTCACTCCCCAAACGCCGTGAACCTCTCGAGCAAGACCTCAGCCTCTCTCGCCTCGGCCTCTACTACGGCCCGGTGGGCGGGGCTCCGCGGCCTGATCACGCAGGCGAACTCCCGCGGCCTGATGTTGAACCCCTCAGTGTACGCGAACGTGTCGTAGGAGGCCCCCTCGACGGGGAGGACGTCATGCGCCCAGAGCAGCTTAGCCAGCGCCACGAAGAGCGAGTTCGTCGCCAGGTTTGCGCCGGGGCAGATCCGCCGTCCCCACCCAAAGGAGGAGTGGCCCGTCTTCGAAGGGTGCTGCTTCTTGCCCTGCGGGTGGCCCGGCATTACGGTGGGGGTTTTGCCATCGGTGACCACCGGGTCCGCCTCGAGGAAGCGTGGCGGGTGGAAGCGGTGCGGGTCCGGGTAGTACTCCTTGTTCAGGTTGATGGCCCACGAGTTGCCCAGGACGGTGGTCCCGGACGGGATGAAGTAGCCCGCGTAGACGTCGTCCTCCGTCGAGGCGTGTGGCGTCCCGCCCAGGACGGCGACGGGGCGCCAGCGGAGGACCTCCTTCACGAATGCGCGCACGTACGGCAGCCTCGGCTCGTCCTCGAAGGTCGGGGAGCGGGCGGCGCCCACCACCGCGTCGAGCTCGGCGTGCGCTGCCGTGAGGGTCTCTGGGTGCGTGACTAACGCGAGGACGGCGGAGCAGAGCGTCGAAGCCGTGGTGTCTGACCCGGCGCCGAAGAGCGACGCCGGGATGAAGGCGAAGTCCCTCTCTGAGAGGGGGATGTCGGCCGTCTGTCGGAGCTCGAGGAGCATCTTGCACAGCGAGTCCGGCACCGCGTCCTTCCCCTTCCCCCCGGCCTCCGCCATGGCCATGTCCTGCTTGACCACGTCCACCAGGGCCATGTTAGCGGCGGCCTCGCGCCGGCCCTGCTCCTTGATGTCGCGCTTCCAGGGGGCGACGACGTCCGGCACGTGCTTGAGGAGGGGGAACGTCTCGACCAAGTACTTCCCGGGCACGTTGAGCGAGGCGGAGTACTGCATAAACTCGAAGCGCTGGCGGATCACGGCGGCGTTCAGCGAGTCGATCCGGTGGCCGTACGCGATGCAGAACACGACGCTGGACGTGAACGTCTCGACCAGCTTGACCCAGTCGGCGGGCCGGTGGAGGAGGCGCGCGACGAGCCGCGAGGCCTCCGCCTGCTGGACCGGCTTGTACAGCCTCAGCGCCCTCGGGGTAAGGGCCATGTGCAGCAGCTTCCGGCGGGCGCTCCACTCCTTCCCGTAGGGCTGGACGAGCACGGTCGCGCCGTCCCAGAGGATCTCGCCCATGGCCACCATGCGCGGGCGGGAGGAGTACTTGCTGCTCCGGCCCTCGAGCAGCTCCGAGGCCACGACCGGGTCGGATATCACCACCGTGGGGCGGCGGCCTATCCAAATGGTGAATATTGGACCGTATGTCTGAGACCACTCTTGGAACTTGAGCCAGGGGGAGCTTTTTGGCAGTTGGAGCTTGTTGCCGATGAACGGGAGCGGTGTCGGCCCCGGTGGCATGCGGAGGCGGAGGACGGCATCACGGAGGAGGGTGAGGAGCGGCACGGCGATCAACAAGCAAGGCCAGGTGTAGAGTGGCCATGAGGCAGGGTGAAGCTTGATGGGGAGGCTGACTCCCATTTGGATGATAACTTAATACTTCTGTCTTTACTTCTTTGGCCCTTGCAATTGAGGCGATCGATCAACGACAGCCAAGAATCTGAGATGAACTTATGTCTTTGTGAAAGAGACCGTGTAGCTGTGGGGACAACAAAGATCTCAGCGCTGATGATGGTTTAATAAAGAATATGGAAACGAATTGATCCCATGGATGTCTCTGAATTCTGAAGTCCAAACGAGAATTTGGGGCTAGTCACTAGCGCTGCCCTTGTCCCCGGCGGCCGCCAAGATTCGGCAGTTTACCGCCATTTCCGTCGCTTAAATGCCTCCGATCCGGATGCCAAGTCCCGAGAACCGAGTTGAGATGTGTGTGGACGGAGGAGCAATGTGAGTTCTGCGCCCTGATGGGGCCGGACGGTCGAAGTCACGTAATGCGCGACGTTGGCTTGGCATAACGTAACCTTCGTTTCTGCTCAAAGCTAAGTCGCCGTTGAAGGGAGCCCAAATATTCGCTAATTACATTTTGGGAGATAAGACCACGAGCGGGAAATTGACAACAATGACTGACACCTTGTTATGGAACAGACTCGATGCTTCGTTAGTGACTGACCACTTCGTTTTCTCATATTCCGCCAGACCATCCACAACCGCTTGCGCCACTGAGGAGCAGTTTCTCCTCCACCAACCGCCCACCGAGGAGCTGGATCACAGCCGGAGCGCCATGATACTTGTCCGCGTCACCTAGGTAAGAGGGCCATTAGATCTCATTGAAGTGTGAGGCACTCGAGGACGGACTCACAAGCTTCCCAATTAAGCTTGTCCTCCTTGCTCATAGGCCTGTAATGGGGTTCCCCCTTGTCGATACTCTTGTCTGCGGTCGTCACAGGTATAACAATAGTCACGCAGTCGAGTATGTTGATGATGCTGATGTATAAGCTGCGATTCGGTCAGCACGCTTGGCAGGATCTTGGTCCCTTCGGCTCGCTGGAGGAGGAAGAAGTGTTACATACTGTAGTAAAAGGACTTCCAGGGGATCACGGCTACTATTGGGGTGACTGGAAGGAATACCGCGTCCACGGGGCGGCTTGAATACTTATATCAGCACAAGGGGTTCCATGCTAAAAATTGTGGATGCAAGCCACAGATACCTGTGCCAGAAGTCCCATTGGTGGACCTCCAATAATCACTATATCTCTGCCGGAAATCGTCATCTCTCGGACTAGCGCCTCGACCGTGATTGAGTCAAGAGGCTTGCCAGGCTTCCCGCCGGGGTATTAGGGCTGAAATTCTGCTATGCATGGCTCCCCTGAGAGTGCAAGCTGCTTTAGGATATTCTAATTGCCATCTGCACCACATATCTTTCCCTGTAGAGGAGTTAGTGATGTTTCGGCAGACAAACACGCTGAAGACTGACATGTAAGCGGTCCGCATCCGCATGGGAGGGCGGTTCCCAATTGATGACCTGGTGCCGAGTGTCAGCTTTCCATTTTAGAGGGATCAAGGATGTGGATGAGTTTGGCAGACCTTGTGGCCTTTGGCTTTCACGGCCTCAACAACTATGCGGAGCGCGCGAGCGATTGGGGGGTGCGGCTGCACAACCCTGTCATTTTCAAACAACCCAAAAGCAAGCTTGACTTCATCCTTGATCGTTCCAGTATAAATCTCGTCCTCGTCTCGCCATGGGACAGGTATGACATCGGGATCACGCAGCCATGGGTCGGTATCTACCACAGACTTGAGCAAGTATCGAAGCGAAGCGACGTTAGGGCCCAAAAAACCGGGAATGGTTGGTATGATAGCTTGACCAGGTGACTGTAGAGTTGTAATTACGTTGAATGGTGGACTGCACCAAGAGCAAGGAGATTCTGGTTCTGGAATTGAGAGATGAATGGTTAATTAACGCATAATTGGCTTCCATAAACCATACACTGGAATGGAATAAGGGATAACTAGTTGATGGGCCATAAGCAGCTCGCTTGCAGAAAGTGGTCACTAGCCTCACGGCTGAGAGAGACTGATTGCTCGTTTGGCCCGTCAGGGCAGGCACGTCGAGCTTAGTGATTGCCGGGGTATATTATTATTATATCTCGGAAGGCAACAGCATTATAAAACTAAATAAATCATTTTACCCGATTAAAAAGAAATTAACGAAATGAAAATAAGAGAACCCTAAAAACATAGAATAATTACTGGGGATTCGCTAATTGTCACCGACCTAACTGCTGATTTATTCGGCCCTCACATGTTTTAGTAATTACTAGGAGATTTCTGGAGAGATTAGGTTCTAATTAGGGCGTCCAGAAACGGACGCTTTGGGTCCCAAAAACGGACGCCTTTGCGCCCATTTGCTCCCACCCAAGCCTTTTCTTACCGTCTCAAGAACGTGTCTGACGGCCCACCCCGACGACCACGCTTGTATAACCTCCGTATACACCTATCTCTTGGTCGTTTCCCCGCTGCTATGGAGGTACTTCAAGAGAAGTTTGCAGCGGCCTTTACAGTCGGAATTCGCATCCGACCGCTACAGCGTGTGTTGTATCCCCTCCTCCTCTTGCAGCGCAGGCGGTGGTGCACTGGCAGGCGGTATAGCAACAGGACCGCGCTCACGGCCCTCTTCATGGCCGCCCTGTTGTTGGAGGAGGGAGGAGGAGGAGGGGCACTTTTAGCTTGGTAACTGTCATCCTGTTTATTCGCTTGAAGAAAGAACTCTTTGCATGTGGAGCTGGCCATCTGACAAAACCACGCCCGGTAACTCGGGGCAGTTGCTGTATGAAGCGATCGTTATTGCCACTTGTCAAAGATGGCACCTTGCACCTAATTGCCTTTCATGTGAACTGTGGACACTTGGGATGATATCTTCCCAAGATTTGCTTTCCGGCCTCGTCACTCTCATAGACTAATGATTCCTTGAGCGCCCTTAACAATATGCTCCCTGTAATTATGCCTCACTTAGCCAGTCATTCAATCACTCCCAGGCTGCATCTCCACAGCGGCTCACTCCATCCCCGACCCAGTGACATCACGCCGATCACAGCTTGTTCAGTCCCAGCTCGGCGGCCTTGATCTGGAGGGCCAGCATCATGGAGAAGTATCTGCACATGGCCAGGTTCCCGCCCATGAACCAAAACCCAGGGTGCCCGGTGCGTTTCCACATGGCGCGGATCTCACCCTTGCCGTCGTAGCCCCAGACGTCCGCGATCCGGTCGGCGAGCTCATCGCCGAAGATGCCCCGCGCCTCCGTCCGCATGTTCTGGTAGCCCGTGGCGAAGACCACCTCGTCCGCCTGGAGCACAGTCCCGTCCGCGAACAGCAGCCCGTCGGGCAGCACCTCGGAAATCTCCTGCCCCTGCTTCACCTTGATCCTGCCGTCGATGATCAGCTGGCTGGCCCCGACGTCGATGTAGTACCCGCCCCCGCGTTGGTGGTACTTCATGAAGAGTCCCGCCCCGTGGGGGCCCATGTCGAGCTTGAAGTCGGCCTCCTCGAGTCCTCGGAGGATGGCTTCGTCCTTGGCATTCTGCAGCTTCGTGACACCCTGTTGGTGGGACTTGAATATCTCGGCGGGGATGCTGTGCAGCCAAATGTCGGCATCCTCTACAGGCGGTCCATTCTCGTCGTAGAGCCCTGCCAGCCCGATCTCGGTGACGGCCTCTGACGAGATGACGCAGGTGGAGCTACGCTGGACCATGGTCACGTCGTAGCCCTTGCTGTAGAAGTCCTGTGCAATGTCGTGGCCTGAGTTGCACGAGCCCACGACGACGGCTCGCTTGCCTCGTGACTCAGGATTTGCGCCGGGGAACTCAGAGCTGTGGCAGAGACGGTCGCCCTTGAAAGAGTCCATGCCCTTGATAATGGGGAAGTTCTTCTTTCCGGAGTGGCCAGTAGCCTGGACGATGTGGCGCGGGTGGAGGGTGCGAGTATCGGTCGTTCCATCGGGCTTGCACCGCCGCAGGGTGATGGTCCAGTGCATCTCATCATCGTCCCAAGACGAGGAGGCGAGGTTAGTGCTCGTCCATACATCGAGCTCGAGCAGGCTGGCATACGCCTCAAAGAAGTCGGCGATCTTGTCCTTGGGCGTGAAGACCGGCCAGTACGAGGGGAAGTTGATGTATGGCATGTGGTCGTACCAGACTGGATCGTGAAGAACGAGCTGATGGTAACGCTGGCGCCAGCTGTCGCCTATCCGGGCGTTCTTGTCCACCACGAGAGTGAGAATCCCTAGCATCTTGAGCCGAGCTGCGGCCGCAAGTCCGGCTTGTCCAGCACCTATGAAGCCAACTGAATATCAGCAACAGTCTGAGAATCTCAACACCACCGGCAACATGGGCATCTTCCAAGGTGCTGAAGGCGGCAGGACAGGTATGACGGAACTAGTGACCGACCAATAATGACAACCAGAGGGTCGATCCCTTCAAGATTCATGGCCGCCTCCCGCCTCTCCCTCCAATTCTTGCCATCCTGCACGCCTTTGTGCTCGACACCTTTCATGCGTCGATGATGCAGCGGCTGTTCATGGCCACTGATCTCCAGAAGAGAGGTGAAGAAGGTCGAGATCAGCCACTTCCCGTCCACCTCGGTCATCCGCACGATGCCGCGTCCAGGACCGGCCTCGGCAGTCAGCATGACAAAGAACTGCAGGCACTTGACCTCTCCCAATGCGTCAAAGTTAGCGATGCGAGGCGATCGGTAGGCAGTGGACCTGTCGATCTTGATCTCCTTCAAACGGCCGTTGCCTTCGCCGCTGAGGACGTTGACGATCTGCTCGCGCTTCTTAAGTGTCTGCAGGTCCCACGAGAGGCAGAGGTGGTCCTTCCAGTAGCCATCCGGGAGGAAAAGTTCGGAAATGGCGCCGGAGTTCTGGGATTTGAGAGCGCTGTTGAATGCGTCGACAGTGCTCTCGGCAATCGCATTGGCGTTGACAGACTCGGAGCGGACCGAAGGAGGGAAGGGGCGGGGTTGGATGTCAACCGAGCCGGGCTCGATCCTGTTGCTGGCGGGGAAGTCCAGGGGATGTACCTTGAGGGCAGCTGTGGCAGGCGCGGTGGCCGCAGTCGTCATGATCGTCGCCATCTTTCAGCCTAGATAGAGATGCTGTTGGGTCCTCTGGCCCGCCGTCCGGTGCGTCGATTGCCCTGACTACCGAACTTGGGTAGAATTGAGTCGACCGTGGAATGGAGTGTGACTGGACGCAAATGTGTTGACAACTAATTCGACAAGCAAGGGCGAGACAGAGGGCTTTTATTTGAAACGCTGATCTAGTGGTGATGTGAACGAGGTCGCGACCATGCAGGCGTGGTATCAGCACGCATGGAGGAGGCATATGTGAAGTTTTCCTCGCCGGCTCCCAAAATCGTAATTATCGGACTACGAGTTAAGCCGGAAGCATTGATCCCATTCACGTCACTCCGCGATTCGGAGTTTGACATCACACAGCCTGCCATAAAGAGGGGCATGTTGGCCGATTCAGTATCGTGCAGAGCTGTGGATGGACAAGTTTCAAGGTCGTTGCACACGCGCCTGGTGAGCTGCTGCTACAGTGGGAGCTTGCGAGGGTACCGCCTGCTGTGAGTCGAGGTGGCGCCCGCAAATCGTAGATTCGCATGCTATGTGGGGGACCAATGTTTTGATGCCGAGTGGGCGCCACCCCTTTCGCGCCGATGCTTTCCATCATGCGCTCCATCATGACCTCTGTTCGACTGCAGTTCACCAGGTCTCCACGACCCCATATCCCCATTCCTCCAGCTCCTTGTAGCATCCTGCCAAGCGTTTTGTCCGGGGAACCCCCCATGGTCCAATGTATCGGATGTATTCTACGGATCCGAATGGGACTTCAGACGTGCGGACTCGGAGAGCTCGGAGGACTCGGGAGACTTTGCGCAGTGGCAGCCGCCTTATATCCGGGGCGCGGGGAAGAGGGAGGGGGAGAATGGTCGGGGAAGTAAGCTCCCAAAATCTGGATGATTGCAACCTACACACGGTCGCAGGGTGACTCACGAGACATCTTCAAGCCTAAACAAGATAAAGACTGTGGTTCCTAGTCGCTCGCTCTTGGGATGAGGGCCGGAAGTATTCTTGTCTCTCTATGCTAACTCACATAGACGTGCCGAAAGCCGCTGAGGGTGAGCGAGATCGGCATCATCCGGCCTCGATGAAGCGAACTGTTGCCGTTGAGACGGACCGCCCCGGCGCCGCGCAAGGGCGACCAAGACGCGAACACACTGAAAATAGGTAGACTCCCAAGTGGAATGCAACAAGCGAGTGCCTGGTGACAGGCTACGCCGATTTTGAGGTGGCCAGAGACATTCCGGCTGGCAATTCGAAGCTTATGTGACCCTCTCGTAAGAGAATGATCAATGTAGGTAGTCCTCGTTATGGAGGTTTCGAGGTGTGGCCTTCTGCGATGATCAAACACCGCTTGGCTTTTCTGATCGGCTATGCTGGCCGAATTGATTGCCTGCCGGCCAGTTTACCTACCAACCCAAGGTTTACACTAGCACTGGGACCACCAACCTCCCGTCCCCCATTCCATGGAACGTCGTCGATTTTGAGGCAACCAATTTTCTCAACCTAAAGCTCAGGGTTGGGTGAGCACATTCGCACGTGTAGTTAGGTTCCACGAATCTAGATCATATTCCCTAGCCTTTTGTTCTCTCGATGCTGCCAGTTGGGAATTTGGAACACATTTGACCGCAATCTCTAGGTCGCCACTTAGACATGGGTATTACCTAACTCCGACCGTGATGCTTCAGAGCCTGGAAAAGAGTCCGAGAGAACAGTTGAGATCACTTGGGTCGGAGTAATTCCCCCACAAAGCGACCACGCCCGCCTCACGTAGACATGATCAAGATGACTCAGAGAATTTCATGTACGTACTGCTACATGGCGTACGGGAACAAGCTTGGCGGATACGGTTTGACAAAGTGCACGGCAGTCAGTTTCCTCGATGATCAATCGGGCTCAGGCAGAAGCTGCCAGCGGTATGCGAGGACCAGCAAATTCCACGGCGCAACCAAGGCGCGTACCCTCCGGGAGCGACTCCATCCGCCCGCATACATGATCGTGGAGCTGTTTGATGTTCGGCCCCTGGCCTTCTTGCCCCAAGCTTTTCCCCGGCCGTGTGTCTCCGCAAGTCCCTTGCCGGCGATCAATATCGGGTCTCTTTCTTCTCAAGCGTTCAAGCGTAGTATAGCCCCAGCGCACCTTCCCCTTTTTTCTTTTCCCCTCGAAGGACCATGGTGTTTTCTCTTCACCGACGTCACGTCAGTCCCATCTGTTTTTCGGCTGCCGGGCGATCGTCTGCAGGGACGGGGGTCTACCTATCCTTAGTGTTTGACCGGGAGGTTCAACCCTTTGGCCACCTCGTGATACTTCTAGCAGTATGCAGTATACCCGAGCCCGCCTTTCCTCCCACCTGGAGCGCCTGTTTGCTTTTTTCTCTTCCGCTTCCCGCTCTCCACTGATCACATTGAGTTCTCATTTGTTTCCTTTACTTTTGCCTAACCGTTCAAAACAGCTCAGAGCCTTGGTTATTCCTCGAACCCGTGGATTCGGGTTCTGGCCTCAATTCTAGAAACTGGAATCACAGCTGGGCAGCCACAGCTAAATCGCCAGTGTCGCTGAGGGCATCTAGCGCAAGTCGGAGACGTGATGGATCTCCCGGAGGACTACACCGGGACCGACCCCTTGACGGGGACAGATTCGCTGTACAGGCTCACACCAATGTACGAGGATATCGATATCGAGAAGCTACACCTGGAGGACGCCGGGCCGGATATCAAGATCGGAATCTGGGTGCTGGTGTCGCTGTCCGCGTTGTTCCTCGCCATCCGCGTCTACTGCAAGCGGGTGACCCACGCGAAGCTCTACTGGGACGATTGGGTGCTCATCAACGCTTGGGTGAGTCATGTGTTCCGTTCTTTCGTCCTTCATTGCTTCCACGCCGTCTACAGGAGGGTTCTTCTCCTTGTTAAGTCGTCGTTACTGTCGAAGCTAATCATGTCCCCCGTTTCCTCTGAACTAGCTCGCCCTCCTCGCCAACGCAATCTTCACCCATGTTGCAATTGACGCTGGCTATGGCAAACACAGCCACATGGTGCCGCCAGAGAACCTAAGCTATCTTGTCGTCACAGGCCTCTTGTCCGTGACCTTCTCAATCATTGGGCAGGCCTGGAGCAAGACATCCTTCGCGATGACGCTTCTACGCTTCACTCAGGGCAGGATCAGGGCCTTCATACTAGTCAACATCGTGCTCATAAACACCCTTTTCGGCCTGTCCGCTCTGTTCTTCTGGGTGCAGTGCACGCCGGTGGAGAAGACGTGGACTATCTTCATGGAGGGGAGCTGCTGGGACCCCAAGGTCAATGTGATTTTCGGCATTATCGTCGGGGGTTACTCTGGCATCATGGACTTAGTGCTCTCAGCCCTCCCATGGAAAGTCCTGAAGAACCTGAACATGAGGCCACAGGAGAAGATCGGAGTGGCGCTTGCGATGAATATGGGCGTCTTGTGAGTGGCCTTCCTTTTGTCCAACTCCCTCTCTTTCCGTAATCCGTCCAGTTACTGACCGATTTCGCTACAGTGCTGGCGTCGCGGCCTTCATCAAGTGCTCTTACATGCCGACTTTGATGTACGGCGACTTCTCATGTAGGTTAACATCCTCTGGCAGTGCATCCACAAGCTTGGAAGCCTGTATTAACCGACTCTTTCCTCTTCCGTAGACAACGGCGCACAGCTGGTCATCTGGGCTGCTGCCGAGACGGCAGTGACCATCATAGCAACCTCAATCCCAGTGATGCGCCCGCTAATGCGCGACTTCGTTTCGAGGAAGAGAAAATCTTCACCGAGGCACGAGGACGAGGAGTCCGGGGAGGGGCCGACGCTGTCACGGAGCATCTCGGCCTCTTCACTCGAGAAGCCGGTGACATAAAAGAATACTACGACGTCATAATCCGACCCAGGCCAGGCCTAGGTGCTATACCTGATATTCATCTATAATGTTTGATACACTATCCTGCAGGGCAGGATGGCCTTTTTATTTGTTTACGTTTTCTCTTGGGGTTGGGCTCTTCAGGCTTCTTAGGGTCGGTTTTAGGTTCTTAGCTAACGCTAATTTCAGGGGGCTCAGGGGTATCAGGGGCCAATGGAGCTCTCGTCAACTGGCTTGTAAGTTGTGGGCACAGGACAGACATGCGGGTTTACGATTTGTCGCGCGATTGGTCCTGTACTTGGAGCGAATTGATTATTCTTATTATTTTTTGATATGATGAATGGACTGGCACGATGTATTTATTTATTCTCGATATATAGCTAGTTGTTTGCGTGTTTTGCTACGGACAACATTCGGCGAATGGCCTGGTCTACGATCCAATCGACGCCTCGTACTCCTTCCACTTGGTCCCGATGGGTTGTATCAGCGTATAGCTGGTCGTGCTGTCAAATTCCTGCACCCCGTTTGTGAGATAGAGCGGCGTCATCTCCCCGTCCTCGCTGAAGTAGAGCTTTGGTCTCTCCCGCCGGTAATACGTCGTCGAGCCGCCGTCTGTGAAGTGCACCGTGGTGTTGTACGTGAGCGTGATATTATTGTAGGTCCAGGGGCCTCTCCAGTCCTGAGCATAGGCATGGCCCCCGACGTTCGGGCCCTTAAGCCCCAGGGGGATGTCAACCATGTGGTGCACGAGGAAATGCCAGTGCCCACGCTTGTCCCGCCACAGAAACGGGTCCTCGCTCCGGTGGGACCAGTGGTTCTCGATGTTAGCCGGCTCGACTGTGATGGTGGGCTCAGCGTCCCAGGTCGCGCCGTAGTAGATGTTGTTCTTCTCGGCCGCGAGAAGCATCTCGCGTGTCGGGTTCTCGGGCGTCCAGAGCGCCCAGGGAGCAGGGTTGGTCACGTTGACGACAAGAGGGATTTGTTCTGACCAGGTTCGCAGGTCGGGGGACATGGAGACGGAGATGGTGTTGTTCGTCTTGATATGGCGGCAAGTGGTCGGCGTCTCCCAGTCCTGGCCGATGAAGTACATGAGGTATACGTTTTCAGCTGGACTCCAGATCGTGGTTGGGTTGTGGCGAAACGTGGGGAAGAGTTCTTGCGCCCAGATGAAGGGGCCTCGGGGCCCGGTTCGGGACTCGGCCCTGATCACCGTGCTGAACGGTCGCCAACCAGAAAGACCACACCCACGAGGGAACTGGGAGATTATCAGGTGAAAGAGACCTCGGTCTTCGCGATCACGGATGATGTGTCCGCCCCAAGAGGAGTTTCCCCTCGTGTTCCAAAGGTCTGGGCTGGTGTAGTTGGTGTTGTTGTAGCCAGTCCACCGCTCAACGGGCTGAACATCAAGCTCGCCGCAGTCTGCTCCACGCCATCCGGGATCACAAATGCAGCCCTTCGAACATGAACACACCCCGTTGAGGCCACAGTCCATGTCTGACCTGCATCTTGCCTGCACCCCCGGGACGAAAGCCGAGAGGGCAGACAAGAAGGAAACCGCTGCGAGGACGCGCATCGTTGGTTGGTTGTACCGTCCGATGGCTCGATTACTTGCGACGTTTCCGAACAGGCAGGAGAAACAGAAGAGGTGAATCAGACAACTGGGCCATCTTATAATCATGTAGGACCGTCAATAAACTAATAAACATCTTGAGAAGTCGCTTGGGCTATCCAAATGGATCTGTATGATACGTTGCCATCTGAATCCCTGCTCGGAATGACGGATTGCGGGGTTTCCTTGGGGTCGTCTGAAGATGAACCGAATGAAGCAGCAATGGGGAAATCGGTAGTGGGGGCAATGTCGCTGCTCTTTGGAGATGCTAGCTTCTTCCCCGCACAATTTTCTCCACCAAGAGGATCACCTCATATACAGCTGTCGGATTCAGGCCCATTAGAACGGTCAACGAAGATGGGGTGAATGCTGGACAACATCGAAATGCAAAGTTCTTCCTTCGGGCTATTCGGAACTCAACCGTCGGGTATCCTCCAGCGACACTCAATGAGGTAACTTACCGACATATCCCTGAGCAGCGGGTCTGGATGGTGGGGCTTGAAATAATACAATCAGAAGTTAAGGGTGCTTCCTTCGGACAACAACTATTTACATGTGTCTTCCCACACCGAGCAAATATTCTGCGTACTGTACACAGCCAGCCGTCCGCTGAAAATATGGTAAAATAAAGAAGAAACAAGAAAAAAATAACACTAGCCGACCATTGCGGTCTCGCCTAGCTCGACTCGCAGCAAGTATCCCAGACCAAAGCTACCCTACCAGGCGGTGTGGCCCCCATCGTTGACAAGATTTGCGCCGTGACGAAACTGCTCGCGCTGCTCAGCAGGAACAGCGCCGCGCCCTTGAACTCGGTCGCCTCGGCAAGCCGGCCCATCATGTTCTCCGCCTCCCACATCCGCCTCAGGCCCGGCACCTCCTCGAAGTTCTTCAGCGCCTGGGGGTCAGGGTGTGACCGGGGCTGATGCAGTTGACGCGGATGCCGCCGTTGCCGTCCTCCCTGACCGAGGTCCACTCCATGGCCAGGTTCCGCGCCAGCTGCAGCACGGCCGCCTTGGACGAGTTGTACACGGGTGAGACGAGGCCCTTGTTGGCCACGAGGCCGGACATGCTCGCCACCAGCAAGATGCTCCCCCTGCACTTTTGCCTAAACATCTGCCAAGCCGCCGCCGTGACGGTCATGGAGCCGCCCGAATAGTTCACCGCCATCATGCGGGAGACGTCCTCGGGCTTGTACTCGACCACGGGGGTCACCTGTTGGATGCCAGCCGCGGCGGTGACACCGTCGAGGCGGGAGTGCTCGTCTGCGATGGACTACATCACGGACTCAAGCCCCTCGGCGTCCGTCACCTATTGCTAGCGGTAGTTGAGGCTCCCACCCCATTCCGGGACCACTCAACTTTATGCCTCTTCCCAGTGTTGGGCTAGCTCTTTAGCACGGTCGAGGCAGTACACTAGAAATATTACAGGGATTAATGCCTGAACCAGGGACAAGGTAGCTCCATTGGTCATTCGTCTCAACACCTAGTTCTTGGACAGTCATAACGCACCTTTGCCTCCCGCCTCGACGAGTCCCTCCTCCAGAGCCAGGCCGAGGCCCCTGGCGCTGCCTGTGACGACGAAGACCTTGCCTTTCAGATCGAACTCCGCAAACGCCCTCCTTCCCGCGTTGCTGTCCTCAGTCGGCCTTCAATCGAGCTTCGGGTTCTAGTTATCTATGGGGTTCGTGTTCATGTCCTTCGCTCGCGGCGCGCCTACGTGAAACCTCTGCCCTTGCAGTGTCGCTGAGGGAAGGCACACGTGATGCGCCGCTTGGCGTCCCTGCTTTATTGCAGCTGCCTGCAAGAGTGGACTCAGTGCTGTGTGCCTCCAGAGGGCGCGGTTGGCGCCGGTACGTGCCCTCATCATCATGCCTCTTGTTGAGGTACTACGAACCTTCTCGCTCTGTGTGTTTGGATTTTGTGTTCAAGAGTCTAGCGCATCCCGTTGGTTTTGTCTCAAGCGTAGTGTCATAATATCCGCTCGTCGGGTTTGGCCAGAGGACGAATGGCTGTAGGCGCATCCTGCTTTGACTGGGCGGAATTGGCCTAAATCCATTTGAGGGATCGTCTTGGCTGTAGTCATGATTTCATCTTCCACGTCGAGGGGCAGTGGAACCGACAATTACCTACAAAGAAACCCCCGCACTTGGCCCGGGTTTTACTTAGTGGGGGTGGGGACTGTGGAGCGCATGGTGATCACTGATCACTGACTAGAACAATTTTTGGCAAGCAAGTCTGACTTGGTCTGGATTGTTAAGACGATCTTGACCCTTGAGACACTGGAATAATACCTAGTTTTCTCGTAGCGAGAGCTCCGGGCTCGGTTAAGGAAGATTTCCCGACCCAAGTGGCCTAGATCATCAAGATTCAAGACCAAGAAAGCTCTCAGACACTAGCTAGATTGGCGTAGGCCATCGAGGACACGGAAGAATTGCCAGGCCCATTGCTATTTGTGAGTGGGGCAATCTCCGAACCCCCTGCAGTGAGTCCCATCCCGGCCCAACTGACCCACCAAAAACACCGAGAGGGCCGTCCGGACGCCGCTGGCCTCCGTATCTTCAATAATTGATGGTCACAATTATCCAAATTCCATCGCTCCACCGCTACCGTGACACTTGGAACTTCAAAATAGATATGTTGTGACAACTCTACGACTCGAATGCACCAGTTCGTTTCTTGAAGTTTTGTTAAGCACGTCCTTCGGCACCCCCGTAAGAGGCTGGCTGGCCACGTGTTGACAGACTAAGATGGCATGTGGCGTCCAACAAGCTCCGCTAGTGGAAAGGGTTGCGTCTTCTAAACTCCCTTGTTGCGCAGAAAGAAACTTCGCCTAACACGGCATTTCAAATCGCTAATCACCCAAGCCTCATGGCTTTTGCTAGATTTGGATGGCTACCTACGCCGAGAATCTTCCCGTAATTACACCAATGAGGAAATAGAGTTCCTTGGTAACCGATGGATGAAGCTGCTGGAGCGCGCGGGAGGGTTGGCGACGACTGCGATGGGCGGCGAACATCTCAGATCTATCATCGGATGCCGTCAGCGGCGCGTGGAATCGCCCAGGTAGGGGTGTAGTTTTGGTATTTGCCTGAGTCGACATCGTCTCGCCTCTTCGGCTACTAGTCTGGCAGTCGACCCCTTTTATCCTCGTCTCCCCTAATTATTCTTTGTTTCTGCATTTGTTGCCCCTCGACATCTCCGGACTTGGTGACTGTGATTCTCGGTGGGGGTCGTCGAAGGGAACGCTCTTACTTTTCAAATTGGTCGAACAAGTCCTTCTCTTGGAATATGATGTGTTTACGCCAACTCGGCTTGGCTATGGTGCTCATCTCCATCCCGGTTGCCAGTCCGTCTATGCATCCCGCGCCGATTCTGACGGATGGCCCTCCATGCGCAGTGCGTCCTGTTGCCCCAGCCCTCACTCACCAGGCAGTACAAACTCCGTCCAACCCCTCTGCTTCTCAAACTCACTTGGCGAGGCTTCGCTCTTCCCATGGCGGCAATCGGGGGAGAGCCTAGATCAGGAGAGCCTATATCTGGAGAGATTTGATCGTTAATATAGACCATCATGGCACCGAGCAGACCGCATGTACCACGAGCGGCCTCGCCGTCACGACCTGTTCGCCGACCAACCAGACATGCCTTTGCAAAGACGAGATATACCTGACGGCATTTGTCCAGCCGTGCATTCTGGCCAATTGCACCACCAACGACCAATTATGCAGGTCCAACCCAATCCTCTCTTTTCCGCAAACCCCACCTGTTATCTGCTGAAGGAGCTTTCTATGGACCCCTGCCAACATGCCGATGCGACAACCATCAGATTCTGACCTTCAAGCATCCCCTACAGCCGCAATGAACATTACCTCGTCGCTGTGCTACCCCTTATCTCCTACACCGGCCAAGAGGATGTACCGTACCATAGGGATCCTGGCGGCAATTCCAACGGCCTGTATTATTGCCAGGTTAGCAACCAAAATCGCAAGGATGTCAACGTGGGGCCACGACGATACGACAGTCCTAGCCGCATGGGTCAGTTTTTTTTCACGAGCAAGAGAGCGTAGATATAGGTGTTCAAGGATGCGTGTATAGTTATTGAGGAACTTGTCGGTCATCGACTGATGATGGCTGCTTCACAGGTTATGTTTGTTGCCTTCCTCCCAGCTGGCATTGCAGGTGAGTGAGAGTCCGCTTGGGTAGTCCCCCGGATCTACTTCGGGGACCGATCGACCAGGCAATTACCACTCTCACAGATGCTGACATCATTCAAGCTATTCGAGCTGGCATAGCCCGAGATATGTGGACGGTTCCTTCCCAGCGCATAACACGGTTTTTATTCGTAAGTCTCCTCTGACTACGTACCCCCCGCCCTCCCCTCCTTCATTCGGTCCTGAGGCCCCCGAGAACCGGACAAACCGACAGATTACACCTTTCTCACATTGGCTTCGGGTCCCACCGCAGTACTTCTTTGTGTTTGAACCCTTCTACTTCATCATGCTCGGCATGATTAAAGCCTCGCTGCTCTTCACCTACATGCGCCTATTTCCCGGGGAGCGGATCCGCAAGCTGTTCTGTGCCACCCAAGTCGTCAACGTGGCCCAGGCACTCTTCTTCATCGTCTTGGCCGCCCTCCAGTGCCGCCCGCTTAGCCATTTCTGGCTAGGATGGACCGGGGAGCACGAAGGGAGTTGCTTCCGCATGAACGCCCTGCCTGTGGCCCATGCCTCCATTGGCGTGGCCTTGGACCTCTGGATGGTTGCCCTGCCGGCGTCTCAGATATGGGGCCTGAACATGAAGCCGCTGGAGAAGTTCGGGGTTATGCTCATGTTCGGCTGTGGCATCTTGTGAGTTTACGCTTCTTTCTCATATTCTCACCCCGCAGTGGTTTGCCACGTCGTCAACTGTTAGGCACCTATTCTACCTAAGTTTCGATTCTGACAGCTGACCTGTGTTGCCCGTGCCTCCGCACCGTTCTCGACGCCGTGACGAATAGCCTCACCATAGTGAGCTGCCTGAGGATCCCCGCCTTACTTTCAGTTACAAAACCAACAACGCTCACAGGTACAGGCTGGACTGAATATGAAACCCTACATCCCTCCAGCGTCGATATCTAGAATAGTTAATACCGTGGTTCACTGTGACTGACAAAAAACATGGGGGAATTCACAGTGGACTCTTTGCAGAGCGGGCTCTGGTCCTACCTCGAGATTTGCGTGGGCATATGCGTCGCCTGCATGCCAAACATCCGCCAGCTTTTCAATCGTATTGCCCTGCCCAGGCTCCGAGCCTTGATGCCCCTCCAGTCGAATGCCCGGAGTAGCGTGGACACCGTAAACAGGAACCTGGCGCTCCCGCGGACAAACACCGACCTCCATCGGCCCATCGAGCTCGGCCGCTGCCGCGACAGTGGGGTTAGCGGGGCGAGCAGCCATCGCAATCGCAGGGACACCGCTGCGAGCCTGGGAGGCGTTGCATCACTCTCCTTCTCCAAGAGCAACTCGTACGATCACATTATAGTTGAGATGAGTGACGTGGAGGATTAGGGTGACGAGCCCGGGGATAGTCTCAGTGTGGCGGGAAATTCGAACGGGGATTCCAAGCGATGACCCGGTTGGGAACTTGGTACGAGAGTCAGGGGAATGGGAAATAACATGACTGAGTAGTAAACGAGGCATGGACAAGAACACTTTGAACTCCTGTCCTCTCGCCCTTATACCTTTCTACTTGATATCATGGGGAAGAATCCGAGCCTGAGATCCTTCCTAGCACTTTAGAGTCAAGCAGGATCTGTATGTTATCCTTCGCACAGCTCAAATCCAATGAAAGAAGAACAGACATGGCTGGGAACATCCGTGAAGCCAACCAAAAAGGCATAGGCACAGCTGTTGCTGCATAGATGCAGGCAGGATCAAGATGACATTATTTCAGTATCCAACGGCTGGGTAGCAGAACCATGCTCTACACTCGAGAGCATATCAGGGGATGCTGTGATGAAATTTGGCCTATATAAGCACTTCTGCCCATAAAGTAGATGTGGATTCACATTTTGCCCATGTGGTGCAGAGGGCCTATTTTGGGCACAACAGGGGAAGCAATGCAACCAATCCATACATTCCTTCTTTACATCCCTCCCAATCAGAGGAACCAGCGGAACTCGTCCACCTTTGGGCCGTCACGCAGGCGGTGCGTGGGAACGTCGCGCGCGCTCAGGTTGACACCCTGGCTCTTGTTCCTCCTCCTGTTATCCCATAGCATGTAGAAGCCCATGACGCAGGCGACGAACGCGCCGCAGGCGCCGAAGCAGGCCGTCGTTATGAGGGCGGGCGCGTACTTGGGGGCGTCCTCCTTGCGGAAGACGTTGCTGGCCACCAGGCCCATCAGGTTGGCGAGGGGGACGCCCACCGAGGTGAGGACCAGGCGCTGCCCCTCGTGGGCGATGTTGTTGTTGTACCAGGTGCTGAGCAGGACCGAGGGCGCCGAGGTGCCCCAGCACATCATGAAGGTGGCGAAGTAGCCCAGGCTCAGCTGCGCCCCGATGTCGTCGATCACGGCGTAGATGACGAAGCCCATGCACGTGAAGGCGAAGCCGAGGGCCACGAAGGGGGATCGGAGCCGCACCCAGTCGGAACAGAAGGCGAGGATGATGAGCATCACGGCTCCCTGTGGACGGGCGAGGGGTGCTTATTAGTCAATCATTTTCTAGGGCTTAAGCTGCTGACTGCGGTAGCAAGGGGGCCAGGGGGGCTACTCACAGTGATGTTGGGGGCAACGGTGTATAGGTTGGTCTGCACGGTACCGTAGCCCAATCGCTGAATGATCTGCGGCATGAACAAGTGCACCGCCTGGGCGGGGACGCCGACGCAGATCTCGATGAGGAGAAAACCGTAGGTTGTAAAGCGCTTGAATATGACGAGCGATTTGCGGAAGTTGAAGCCCTCCTCAACTATGGACGAAGAGTCGACCGAGATACGGTGGAAGGCGAGAGCCTTCTCCTCTTCGTTCAGGAAGCTAGCCGTGGCCGCATTAAGGGGCAGGTACCAGAAGGCGAACATCGAGAACAAGACGGTGATGGAGCCCTCGATGATAAAGAGCCAGCGCCACCGGAAGTCGACGAGGTGGCTCTCGATCCGGAAGACACCAAAGGACAGGAGGCCCGAAAAGGCGTTGGCTACGTTGGCGGCTGCGTAGAAGATGGCCAGGCGGCGGGCTAGCTCGCCGCGGCGGTAGAAGGTCGTGAGGTAGTAGATCACCAGCGGGAAGACAGCCGACTCAGCCATGCCCAGGAACCAGCGGAGGGCGAAGACGCCGCTGAAGTTCTTGGCCGCCGCCGTCAGGAGGGTCATGGAGCCGAAGCACATGGCCAGGCAGGGCAGCACTCGGGCCGGACCATACTTCTTACCCAGGATGGAAAGGGGAGGGGCGAAGATGACAAAAGGGACGAAGAAGATGGATAGGATGAGGTTGTACTGGCCCGGCCCGAAGTTGAGGTTGGTGCTGAACCCGGCGGTCTCCGCGTTCCCAATGTTGCCCTTGTCGAGCGCGTTGAGAAGGTCTGATGTCCGGGAGCGCGATGGAAAGTGTCAGTTATCCCAATTTTTTACTCTTTGAGGTTGGTTGCTTTTTCTCTGGCACTCACACAAAAATGCTAGGACTGGCAGCAGCCGGAGGTCAAACTTCCGGGTGAGCCTCCGCTCGGCGACATGGTCGAGGACTCGGGCCGTGTCGTTCTGGTCCTCAATGATCTTCCCCATGTTGCTGGTCAGCGAGTTTGTGCGGTCGAGCTGGTTGGCATTAGGCTTGACCCCATCCTGGCCATCACCGGGGGGTTTGATGCCGATTCCGGACGACATGTTTGCTTCTTTGCTGGGCTTGGGCAGCACGGGCTACCACTGGCGGATGAGATGGTCTTGGCTTTGGGTCAGTACCAGTCTGCTCAAATTCGCATTCCCCCAGTCGCGTAGAAGAGGAAAGAGATCTTCAAAGATGATACGCGGAGGACACCTGGCTTAAAGAGAGCTATTAAATACCTTCTTAGGCCCATCCTTGCAAACCTTCAGTCGGGATTTGCAGTGCCTGGGTAGGTAGGCAGGTAGGAGCGGCCGCCATTCGGATGGGCCTTGCAACCAACATCAATCCCCCAGCCGCCAACTGAAGAGTTGGCTACACCCTCAACCTCCTGGCACGGGTGGTAACTCTGGCTTGCCTGAGAGCTGTCTCTGCCGATCTTCCCTTCCCCACAGGTGGGGACACTGCCCAACGAGGTCCTTATCGCACTGTAAGCATCTGGCACCTGGGTGATTGGGGGATAGGAACCCCAGCGGCGTCTCGTCGGTCTTTTGCTAGATGCAGTGCTACGTGCCCTTGGTTACCTTGACACCCAAGGCACCCTCTACAGTTCGTACCAGTCCTTTCAGGGTGGTTCATACGGTCGCAACCTGCAACCGTTGCTTGGTGGAGCGGTCTGGCTGTCGAGCAGTCTCATTACCTCCAAGATACCTAGTGTATGTTATCGGAGAATGAGGGCGGCTGTGGTGCTTCAGGTGAGTGGTGCCTCCGCATATCCACAGTTACATCGGATAAGCCATGCAGAACCGGGAGGGCTCAGGGGTTGAGAGGGGTAGCATTAAACGTCATACGGGCCCGGACACCACTCGAACCAGTAATCGTGGGGGATCTGTCCCCCACGGTTCTCTCGGTTTTCAAGCCCCAACCTGCATCTAGATGTCGGACTGCGTACAACGTAACCTCGGCGACTGCTATGGAAATAATGGTGGCATTTGGCACAATTTACGAGTGGTGCGCTGGAAAAGGACCCTCAGCTATCACTGATCGCTGCGGGGTTCGGGCTGGGGACCCGCGCCTAACACTGGGCCGTTTTTGCACCTGCCGGGTTGAACGTTCTTTATTACTGGGAGACTCCTTGACTCCTGTCACTGTCACTTTCCAGGCGAGCTAATAGGTGAGACTCGGCCAATTTGCTGTTACGTACAACTAGCTAGTACGGAATAGCTTTCGGTCAGGATTTAGATCCTTGGTAGAAGAAGCTGGGGAATGGTCTCGAATAGGGTAAGCAATCAAATGGTGTGGTGAGGAGAAAGATCGGGCCTTGGCAGCCACTCCATCTCACCCCCCAGCGAGGGAAGACAACTTAAGGACAGAATAATATCCAACAACGAGCTACTGGGTCAGGGTGACCCAGGACAGCTGTTGGGCATGCAAGCCTACGGAATCCCGGACCATGCGAGCAAATATTGAAGATTGAGGTTTCATGACAGGACGAGGATGCAGGTCTTCGCACTAGACACACCTGCCCAGAAGACCCGGAGTGGAACCCCGCCGATACTCGGAGCTTTTCTCCGGTTCGAGCGCCGCGCATTTGGCCGTGTCGAGCCGTTGATACGCAACTACAAAGATCCCCCGCACCAGCTTGCCAGGGCTTGATCCGGACATCTTTTTAGCACAACATCAAACCCAAGCACATTGATTTCCAATCCGCAACCCTCGACCAAGCAACCTCGCATCATATTCCATTACACCCGTCACCCCCACCGACCTCCCAATGTCTCAGAAGACCTCCGTCCTGACCGAAAAGGCCCCCAAGCCGCTGCCGGGCATCTACAGCCAGGCCATCAAGGCCAACGGCTTTGTGTTCGTCTCCGGCGCCGTGCCAATGGACCCCGTGAGCATGCAAATCATTGACGGCGACGTTGCGGCGCACACGGTACGCTGAAACCCCGGTCGAACCCTCCTCAAAGGACTCGATCCGTAGCCGGGGCTGGTGCTAGATCTAACTTATTTCCCCTCCCCGCCGCTCCTCCTTTCCTTTTGTTCAGCATCAATGCATCAAGAACCTCACCGCCATCCTCGAGGAGGCCGGCTCGAGCATCGAGAAGGTCGTCAAGGTCAACGTCTTCCTAGCAGACATGGGCGACTTCAAGGCCATGAACGAGGTGTACTCTACCTACTGGGGCGATGTTAAGCCATGTCGGACGTAAGTCAGCCATGCATTGCATATCTGCCTACCTTACTTCCCCTTTCCCCCTTTTTTCACATACTATAGACCACAGGCTGACAAAGACCCTATGGCTGCAGATGCGTGGCGGTCAAGACTCTTCCCTTAAACGTCGATGTTGAGATTGAGTGCATCGCCACCCAGTAATTAGATAGAAACCAAGGACGGACTTGACTAGCGTATAAACAAAAGTTTTGAAATTCGCACTCATATTTTTGCCATTCTTAGTCTTCGGAGGTAAAATTTCTTCAACTTACCCTTGGTTATTCTTGGTGAGGGACTGCATGGTGAATAATATACAATGAGAGAGCAGACAAGGCTCAGAAATACTATTCTAGTACTAGTCTCATCTACCTGCCTAATCAGGCCTGGGATAGACTCAACGGATACGAGCCCCGTTTTCTCACCGCCCAAGTAAGTACTTACTCAAAGGCTTACTGGGGTCGCTGGGTTCTTTAGTCATATTAATGATTACCAGAGAATATGCCATTGATCCTAGATAATTACTACGCAGGCAAGCCTACCCTTTCACCTCCCCATCTTAGGAGCCGCCGAGAAAGTTCTCCACCCAATCAACCTCACTTGACACAGTGCATTCCCGCCTGTCCGAAGGATCTATAAATGCTGAGGGTGGGTTTGTGGTCCAAGTCCATGTCCCCGGGTGTCTCGGGGGGTCTTGGGGTCTCTTGATAGCTTTGCATCCCCGTGACATGATGGGGTAATTACTGCAAGCGGGAAAACGGCCTAGTGTGAAAGAAGCTAACGCGGAATCTCTGTCTAGCGCTTTCAAGTGTCAGAGATTTGCATTGATCTCACTAACGGGTGAAATGGTTTGGGGTTAGGGTGGAAAGGGCATCGTAACTTCCGTTTCGGTCCTTCCGGCGGGTTGGTTTCGGGGGCTGCCAGGGTCGAGCATAATTAATAGAAGCAGTCACAACCAAAACGACTTGATTGAGGAACGAGATGAAGAGTGCTAAGAAATCCAGAACGAGACTGATCCCCATGAGGCGTGATTAAACCGAATATATTGTCCATAAGTAACGAGCTAGAAAGTTATTCTAAATAAACATGCCAATCTGTGTATATGTGTTTTAAATATGTGCTGTTGTCCAAAGAACGAGGATTCAGTTGGGAAGGTACATGGTAGACCGAAGGGCGTCGCAGAAGTACGTAATGGCCTGCCTACCATCTTCCAGCACGCCGTCCATGGCCAGGAAAGGGTGCGGTTGGCCGGCCAGCACGTGTACGTCGGTCTTGGCTCCGGCCCCTTTCAGCTTGTCCCCGAACTGGACGCCTTCATCCCGGAGCACGTCCAGCTCGCCAACGACAATGACGGCGTAGGGGAGCTTCGACCAGTCCCCCTTCCACAGCAACGGGCTTGCCTCCGGGTTGGACCAGTCGTCCTTGTTGGGCAGGTAGTGGTTGCGGTACCAGAGCATCTTGGCCGCGGGCAGGGCGGGCGTGAGCTCGTTCTCCCTCCAGGATTTGCTGTTGTCCACATCGGCCGTGTTGTCCGTCACAGGCACGGAGAGAAGCTGCAGCTTGAACTGGGGGTGGCCCGGCGTCGAGGCGGCCCGCTGGCACATGATGGCCGCCAGGTTCCCGCCCGCCGAGGAGCCGCCAGTGGCGAGCTTGGTTGTGTCCAGCCCGAGACGCCCCTTGCCCTTGGCCAGCACCCACTGCACAACCTCCCAGCAGTCCTCGACGGCCGCGGGAAAGGGATCCTCGGGCGCGAGCCGGTAGTCGACCGCCACGACGACCGCGCCGCCCCGGGACGCGAGGTTCGTGGCCACCACGTTCTCCGTGTCGATGGTGCCCAGCACCCAGCCGCCTCCGTGGAAGTAGATGCACGCCGGCCAACCGTCCGCCGGCTTGGGCCCTTCAGGGGTGAAAACGCGTATCCTCACATCCGGGCCGGCGCTTTGGAGCCTGGGGATGCACAGATCCTCGGTCTTGGCCACTTTCTGCAGTGCTCCCGCGCCAGGGATCAGGGTGCCGCCCGTTCTGGAGGCGGCGACTGGCTGGAGGTGCACCTGCTGCTTGTCAAAGATGTGCTTGTTGTAAAAGGCGGCGTACTCAGGGTGAATTCTGTCTACCACGCTCTCGTGGAGCGGGTACGGAGGCTGCGGCTGTTCTGGGGACATTTCGCCGAAGTCCTGTTCTGGTGAAATACCTTAGGTTGCTCGTCTGGTGTGTGGTTTCCCCGTTTGTATGATTGTGCGGTGAGAGAGGGAGGGGTGCAAAGTGGCATGAGTAGGTGGGACTTGGGCTGGTGCCGATATGGGTTTTTTTAATGGATATAGGATAGAAGGTAGGAACAAAGACGGAAGTCTAGAGTCTTCGTTCTGTCTGCTGTTCCTTTGATGCGTTTAAATTTAAAATGTCTGATGCCTGTTACTCGTTGCCATTTTGTGCTTGTACCCTAGCGCACGACGAAGAGGAGCCGGTGGAACACATCCAAAATGCGTAGTACGCCCTCTATCGAAGGATAAGATGCCCGGCATGCTTCGCCGTTCTCGGATTCAGGGGCGAACCCTCCCTGTCTCACCCAAAACGCCTGTGGCGAGCCCGGAGAGTGAGAGTGGGAAGGGACTTGCAGTGTTGCACGTATCAATCACAGTGGAGTTATCAGCAACTAAATGGTGCTAGGCAATACGTATGAGAAGCGCACGATGACGCTGACAGACGGCCCATTGTTGTACTATTTTCCCGACGACCCATACGTGGCGGGGACGGCGCTCTAGGTGGGGGTCAAGCAGGCCGATTTCCGCGATGTCAGACCCAAAGACCCCACAAACCTCCACCCGGAAGCCGGAAAAGGCCACGGCGGGGGGAAAGGAGGTGAACAAGACGCACTCGGACTCACACCGGGCAAAAGGGAAGGATTCAAAACTAGAAGTAGCCAGGATATTCGGAGCAGGGGGAATCGGGCCAACTACAAATAATTTAAACGTAAAGGAATTGATGGTGGAGGATTGTGCTGGTAGGAGGCGGGTAGTTAGGGTCCTACTTCGCGAGTCCACTCTGACCCAGGCCCTGTACTGCGTGCTGTTAGTAATAGGTACTGGCAGGCTTTGCTAGGCTGCCAGGGAAAAAGAGAAGAGGGCACAAAGGATTGAGAATTTCTCTGCTAGATTCATTTGAACCTATATCCAGGATATTCTTTGGCGACAATCTCTCCTCCCAAAAGTTACGAGCTCAACCCGAGACAGCACAGCGCCGTGTTCGGGCCGTACGGAATGCCAATTGGTTGCGTTTCTGGTTGGGGGCAGACCTGTACTAGGGCGGTGACACGGGTGTCAGCGAACATGCAGGCTGGCTGCAGATGACATTCGGTCGGTTCGCGGGGATGCACGCGGTATCGGAATTAGTGTCACCTCAGTGGAGTTGTCCGGCCCAGCCAGCATACGCCAGGGCGATTCCTTCCAACTTGGTCAGCAGGCACGACACTTTCGAAACCTGTGCTGACCCCACCTCCTAGGAGCTTACAGGGAATGAGCGGACAATTTCTGTAAGTTGGGGTTTGTACTGTAGCAAAAGGAGAGAAGAAAGGCGAATTGATTTCACCTGTGTTGACGCGCCTCTTGATCCCTCACAATGCAAATCCAACGGAAGCATTCGGCCATCGCTCATCAGTCGCAATGATCCAGCAGGAGGGAACGCAACTCGCCCGCCTCTACCCGAGCTCCTCTAAAGATGAACTCACGAAGCTCTACATCGGCAAGTCGCTAGGCGAGCTCCCCGCGCCGTCCGCGATCCTCGACGTGGCCGCGGTGAGGAGGAATTGCGGCCGCATGCTCAGCGCCTGCCGTGACCTGAAGCTGCAGTGGAGGGCGCACGTCAAGACTCATAAGGTAACGGACCCCTTCCCTAGGCTTGCATCCGCCCATCCGTGGACATCCGCCGACTGAGTATTGGGGCTCTACAGACGGCCGAGATCACGCGTCTCCAGGTCGGAGACGACCCGACCCAGCCGGCGCGCATCGTCGTGTCGACCCTCGAGGAGGCCGAGTTCCTCCTCCCGCTGCTCCAGGAGTACCGAGTCCAGGAGAGGGAAGTCAACGTCCTGTACGGCCTGCCCATCCCACCGGGGCAGATCGCCCGCCTCGCGGCCGTCGGAGACGCCCTCGGGCCGGGCAGCATCAGCGTCCTAGTCGACCACCCAGCGCAGCTAGAGCACTTGTCCAAGTTCTTCGCCGCATCATCATCGGCGTCGTCGTCGTCGTCGGGGACGACGGCGGTGGCGCCCCGCGTCTACATCAAGATCGACATGGGCGGGCGCCGGGCGGGCGTCCAGATCGGATCCAAACCGCTGGCGGCCGTGATTGAGTCCGCGCTCCGGGCCCACGACGCGGGCTTTATAGTCCTCAGTGGCGTCTACTCCCACGCCGGCCACTCGTACGGCGGCGAGAGCCGCGGCGCCGCGGTGAAGATGATGGCTGCGGAGCTCGAGGCGCTGAAGAAGGCCGCCGACGCCGTGGCGGAAGCGGCGGGGAGGAGAACCGGCTCGCGCCACAACCCCAAGGAGCTGCCCCCGCTCGTGCTGTCCGCGGGCGCCTCCCCGACCGCGCTGGCGGTTCAGAACCTGCTGTCCTCCGGGTCCGGCATCGCCGGAGACGATGTCCCCCCCGGCGAGCTCCGGGCCGCCGTGGCCGACCTCAGCGCCCTACTCGAAGAGATCAGCAGCAAAGGTTACCAAGCGGAGATCCACGCCGGCGTCTACCCGCTCCTGGATATGCAGCAGCTGGCCGCGCACTCGACCTCGGCGTCGACCCTGTCGTGGCGCGACGTGGCCATGACCGTCCTCGCCGAGGTCTGCAGCGTCTACCCTGGGCGGGGCGAGGGCGGCCAGACGCCCGAGGCGCTCTGCGGCGCCGGCGGGCTCGCCCTCGGCCGCGAGTCCTGCAAGGCCTACCCGGGCATGGCGGTCGTCTCACCCTGGGGGCGGAAGGACGGGGAGGGCGCCCCGATCCCACTGCCAGACTGCGATGTGGAGGGGTACGAGGGGTGGGTCATCAGCAGGTTCGCGCAGGAGCATGGGATCCTCACTTGGTTTGCCAAGGACGGGAAGGGGGTTCCTGGCCGGTATGTGGACGAGTTCGTCGTCGGGCAGAAGATTCGTCTGTGGCCGAACCATGCCTGCATTACGAGTAGTCACTTTGGGTGGTACTTCGTCGTCGACTCTGATAGGGTCGGAACCGAGGATGAGATTGTGGATGTATACATCAAAACTAGGGGCTGGTAGTGTGCTAGTGGGCAATTTGAGAAACTAACGGTGAAGTGGTAGGACCACTAAGGATGGCAACCCGGGTGACCCTGGTCATCATCCACTCGCAAGGAGCATGTGCATGTAGCGGTAAAAGATTGCATGTCAGAGTCTCAATCTCTGAAGGTCCTACTAGCTAGTTATGCTAAAACTGTAAGCCCCCAGACTGTCGGTCAAGTTACATCATGCTAGCTTCCATAGGAGGCCCACACCCAGGAATCCTCGATCATGGGAGATGCAGGCCTGTCGGCATCGAGGGGAACCGAAAAGGGCGCCCAAGGCCAGGCAGCTCGAAGTCCCTTTTGGCTCCACGGGAGAGCAGGAACTGGAACATGTCAAGGCGGCCCCTGTCACTGGCCCACCAGAGAGCCGTGTGCCCCAGACGGTCCGGCGCCTCGATGTCGGCGCCAGCGTCGAGAAGCAGCTTGGCGATGCCCATATGGTTCCCGGACACCGCGAGGGTCAAGGCGTGCGTGCCGACGCCTTGCATCGGCACGTCCAGGCGAGTGCCGATGCTCACCAGCCATGAAGCGATTCTCTCGTGCCCCTTCGCTGCTGCGTGGTTGAGGAGTTCCTCTGGCTCCCACTTGGCGTCGTTGTTGTACTTCCGCTCGGTGAGAATCCCGGTTATATAGACGCCACGCCACGGCTCGAAATCGGGACTCTGCAGGCGCAGACTTCGGGCGGGATGTCGTGTATCAGATTTATGCGATAATACATGTTCCGACCATTCTCGACATAGATTGCGAAGCTGTGAGCCACGCGGCTGCGTCTCTGCGAGGATGTCCGCGAAGGCAGAAGCTGCAGCAAAAGATCCTAATGCCAAAGCGACTTCCATAGGGGCTTCATAATCGCCGAGCCAGGACCGATGGCCCTCCTCTTTGGCGAAGCTTCTGATCTTCTCGGGATGGATCTTGATGAGCGCCACATGATTGGACTTAGCCAGGTTAAACAGAAAGCTGGCTGCTTGGACGTTATTACCGCTCCACGAAACTTTGCAGCAGAAATAGCATCGTAGCCGGCACCGCAGTTGGTGCATCCATTTCCAGTCATCAAAGGGAAATGTCTCAAGGAAGCTGACCTGGCTGACTGCCTCCAGTTGTGCTGAATTCGCGTGAAACAATACGAGGCACGTGGCATAGCCGAGGAAAGGGAAATGATTCGCTTCGAGCGGGCCGCTGAATTCTTCGTCATCGGTACGCGGCCAGAGTCTGGAGAATTTTGGCCCGGAGGCTGCCTGGGCGTCCTTGGAATTAGGTGTAGATGTGGGGTTGGGCGACGTTGCGGAGGGGTCCCGAGCCTTGGGCGCCCAGTGCCCGCTCCACCGAGCATCGTTGACAAGGATGCCCCCGACCGAGACGATGTATGACATGCAGAGTTGCTTCATTCGCTCGTGGCTCTCGCCTTCGAAGTTTGGGGGCGAATGTGGCCATAATTGTCGCCATCCATGGTCCTTGATCAAAAAGTCTCTCACAGACTCGTGGATGAACTGAACAACGGGCTCTGATGCTTTTATCACCTCTATCAGGCCCTTTGAGGAGCTAAGGAGGAATTTCTCCAGATTGTCACCTGCTAAGCCGTCATTGTAAGGGTCCCAGTTGTAGACAGACTGGGGGTCCAGCTCGAATCGGATGGCATCGTACAACTGCAGTGGCTGCATCGGCGTAGGGCTGAACAGCACCCACCGGATGCATGCCAGCATTTCTTCTCTGTTTCGACCGTCCCGCAACAGGATGTCTCGAAGTAATTGATGCAGGTCGTTGGGGATTTCCTGAAGCCTCCTACGGAGGGCGAACACTCGTCCAGCGTCATACTCCCCGTTGAGAATCTCGACCACGAGAACAACCCACATGAAGACGCCTGACGCCTTCTCCCGAAGTTCTGCACGAATGTAATCGGGGACGGGGCCGCAGCCGATCCTGAGTTTGGTGTCCACATAGCTTGTAATATCCAGGGAGTGTCCTTGGTGTCGTTCCAGTACGACCCCCAGACCCTTGCTGATGGAGATATGCGGATAATGTCTGCTGGAAAAGCAGATGTGAAGGTTGGTGCCTGCGCGGGTGGCATCGTGGCCGAGTTGCTCAAAAAAGGATACCATGTCGCGCAACTGCGCGTCATCGCATTCGTCGAGGGCATCGATGAAGCACACCAGGGTCAATTGTTGGAGGCCCTGAACCGCGAGCTTGAAGAGGGCCTTCAATGGCTCGATGTGCCATTCGAAGCGGCTGAGGTCTCCGTTTGTCGTCGTAACGTCGACAGCGTCGAGGACATCGGCCAATCTGGGGATCCGTTCGAGTAGTTGTAGCAGGAGTGATCGATACATCCCAAGGGTGGTCTTCTCGAGGGCGCTCCCACGAGCGTGGTAGAAGAAAGAGATGATCGCGGCTCCATCCATGTTCCTCCTGGCCTCCGCGAGAGTGAACTTCATCAGGGTCGACTTTCCGGCCCCCGGCTTGCCCCTGATCCAGAGGAAGCCATGGTGTTTGCGGAGCTTTTCCGGGTCCAGCCAATCAACGTACTCCGAGCTGTTGAGAAACCATCGACAAGTCTCGGGGTGTGCGTCCCGAATGGTCGCGTGGCGGTCATGATCCGCTCGAATGCCAGGGATGCCAAGAGATCAGATCGTTGTTCTGTAGTAAAAGGCGCCTTTTTCGCCTCTAGGCGGCGTTCGGAGTCAACCACGGGAAGATGATTGATGATGGGTGAGGCGGTTATTCTCGTCAAAGCTGCAGCAACCTTCCGGTATTCGACGTCGCCGATGCAGCTGAAGCGACACATGTCCATATGATTGCGGCCGATGTGCTCAGTAGTCTCGATGGATGGGGTCCTAAGAGACGAGGACGCATCCTCAACCACCTTTGTCGCGCGAGTGCGGTGCGTGGTTCGGAATGCGGTTAACTTAGGGCTACAAGTCTGTCATAACTGGATGCATAGTGAATAGTAACCAACCTTGAGACTGCCCAGGAGCTTAACGCCAAGCTGCTCCTGGAAGGAGTGGATTGTCCAACTGTGGCGCTGGGCCATCGGACCAAACTCGTCCCGGAGCTCTCGCAAGAGGTCGGCGGATGGCAACAGGGTGTTGAGTACATGCTCGTTGGCTCGGAACCCGGCAGCCTTCGCGACCCTCTCAGCCGCACGCTGTAGGAAACGGCGGGGGTCAGCACCAGCGTGCGGTGTGCCGAAGAACACGATGCCGATCGTGGAGTCGAAGGGGGCCCGAAGGTAGCTCTGGCCCATCTGGCAGCCGCTCGACCTCCGTAGCATCTCCTTGACAACGATCCCCCCGAGGCTGTGGGCCACGAAAACGACCGGCCGTAATGGGGCACCCCGCCGCTCAGATTCCAAGGCAACTAGAAAGTCCCATGCAATATCGGAGACAGTATGTTGGCTCATGGGGGGTCCCGACCAGTGCCTAATGCGTGTGTCGTAACCATACGTGAGGGCTCGAGCTTGTGGCACCGTGTCCGGAAGCAAGTCTCGCGGCCAAAATACGGGAGCGAAAGCGTTGCTCTTGTCTCTGTCAAGTCGATTCTCCGCGCCGGGTCTCGCGAATGGATTGAAACTCCTTCTTCGCCTTGCCTTGTGCTGGCGATCGGTGGATTGGATCTGTTCCTCGTTTCTGACTGCCCTGATTTCCGCGTTGCCTTGAGAATCGGTCCATGTTCGCTCAGGGTGACCGGTGAATCCGTGGATGAAGACGATGCTGTAGTTCACCCTCGGGGCCAGTTAACCATCAAAGAGCTATAAATGAGCTATAAAGGTAGCCATATTTGTTCCTGGCTTAGGAGCGAAGGGGGTTAGTTTACTCTAAGGTAGGGTCATTGGGTTCAAAGACCACCGTGAAGCCGACCTCAGGGATGGGCCCACAATGCCGACGGGCGGGAGGGCCCTGCATCCTTGGCTGAGGAAGGACAGCGATGCAGGCGAGGAGATGCTGGCTAGCGTCGCTTGCACAGGGGGAATCCTTTTGGCGGACTTCCATAATTGTTGTTGAGGTATTGAGGGTGATTCTGGAGATGCATTGGCGGCAATGGAAGAGCTGGAATACCTCGCGAGAACAGCGAACTGCCACTTCGTGGGGAATCCATCATCGCCCGACCACTACGCGCCCTGTCAATTCGCCAAGGAGGCAGCCCATTATCTCTGGTCGGATCCGCAACCAGTAATACAGGAGCTTGCACCGAACCATGCATATGGCGTATGCATTGGTGGAAGGTAGTGGGCATCGTGGGGGCCAAAGTGTCGGAAACAATGCAAAGGTTGAACAAGCTCACCAAACTGGTCGCCAAATTATAGCCGAGGGGAAATGTTTGAGGTCGCGATTATGCTTCTGGGGTCGATAATAAAGAGTCTGGGAAAAGCCAAGGGCACGCGTCGATGGTTCTGGATCTGGATGAGCCAACTCTGAGGCTAGTCATACCGGATGTGGAGCCCATGGGGCCTCGTCCACCACGCTCAATCGAGAAAGGAGTCGGCTCAAGAAACTCCTTTCGGTCGGCCATAGCGTGCCTACCGTTGATGGATTACGGATTATCAGTATAAAAAAAAAGGATCATCTGCCCTGGCTGAACAAGATTGAACATAGTGCATACAGTACTGAAAATGCGGACATACGCCTGAAAGATTTCGGGACCCCATCAAGCCCGGCAAGACCAAAAAAAAGCGAGGACAAACATGCCCAAAAATAAGAGCATCCCGCCGTCTTCCGTGGCCGTAGTGCAGAACTCCTACGTGGAAGCCATACGGAATAAGGACTCGGTCTTGCCAATTTGAGGTATTTTCATCCCCGCGCAGCAAGCCTCAAAGCACCCGGACAGGTACCCGGGGCCGGACCGATCAAGGCCTCCCCACCCATGGGGCTTGCGGCAGGCCCGCCCCTGGACCGTTGCTGGGCAGTGAATCTAGATTGGAGGGATATTTGAGACCCCTGTGTTCTTGGCTGTTGGAAGTAAGGTAAGCGGCCAGGTCATAGCAGACCGGACGGCAGATAGTGGAAGGGAGGGAGGGGGAGAAACCCGCAGTTCTCAAAGATGAGTAAAACACCGCAATTGAGTTATTCATTGTGACTACCAGAAGATGACGTGAACCGGGCTACCTAGAAGCTGGAGCAAATATCATCCTCCATCAAGTCTGCCTCCTTGACGACTGTGGTCAGGTTCTCATGCCCATCCTTCGTTATGAGAACGTTGTCCTCGATCCTCACGCCACCCACGTCGTAGTATCTGTTCACGACAGCTTCGTCGATGTTCTTGGCGTGAATTGGCTCCAGAAGGTATGAATCGATGATGTCCTTGTTGAAGTAAATCTGTCACCAGCGATTTCTCGTCAGTTACGCACCCGGATGTGACATAGGCAGGGGGGTAGACGTACACCAGGCTCCACAGTGATGACCGCCCCGGCAGGAAGAGGGCCTCTCTTCCTGAGGTACCTGTAGATTACGTCTTCGTCCTCGTAATTGGGATCACCACCAGTGTCGTGTACTTCCATGCCCAAGTAGTGGCCCAGGCCGTGGGGAAAGAAGGCGCAACTCGTACGATTCTCGAGAATCTCATCCTTGTCGCCTTTAAGGATCCCAAGCGACAAGAGGCCGTCGATGGCGACTTTGTGGGCGTGCAGGTGGACATCATCCCAGACTACTCCCTCTTTCAGCATCTCAATGCACTCGACCTGCATGCGGAGAACGATGTTATAGATGTCCCTAGACTCTGGCGTGAACGTGCCGGAGATGGGGAAGGTCCGGGTCTGGTTCGGGGGTAGTCAGCATATGTTGCGGTTGTGTTTTCGGGTCTCGGTTGTCATCCGGACTACTGAACAGCACGGGGCAGGGAAAGGCGAACTCACAATATCTGCTGCATAGCAGTTCCACTCCGCACCAGCATCAAGCAGCAGATTCTGCTTTCCTGCGAGCGGCTTGTTATTGTCGACATAGTGCAGCGTTGCTGCAGCGCGGCCCGAGGCAACAATGGGGTGGTATGCTTGCTCATGGGCGCCCTGGTGCATGCACTCATAAAGAAACTTGGCGCGAAGCTCGCACTCGTTCGTTGCGCTACGGACAGCCTTCATCACCGCCTTGTGAGCGTCGCCTGAGATCCGGTTCGCCTTCGTGATGGCGGCGATCTCGTAGTCGCTCTTGGTCGCCCGAGCCTTCTCAATCGCACCCTTGAGGACACCGAAGTTCACCTCGTCAAAGGCGAGGAACGTGACATGCTCCGACACTTGACGGGGAATTGCGTAGACTGTCTTTGCTTTGGCCGCGTAGCCTACGAGCACACCGTTCACCTCGATCTTGGACTTAACGTGGTCGACTTCGAAGAGTGCCTTGGCTTCGGTATCAAGCATCGGCATTCCCTGCCACATTATCTCGTCCCTGGACCGCTCTGGAAGGAGGAGGGTTGCGTCTTCCGTCTCTATATCGTAGACGTAATAGCAATCGGGAACGGCGCAGCCCGTCAAGTAGAAGAAGTACCGCCGTTGCCTGAGACATGCGCGTGGTGAAAGGGATCAGCACTGTGTCTATGAGATGAGCATGGAAGACTGAACACGCATACCGGAATGGCGCGTCGGCGTCGCTATCCTCGTGCTGACTCGCATATTGCCCCTCGAGATATATCACGCCTTTTGCGTCGGGAATCACTTCTCGGATGCACTTCACTACTTGTCTGGCGTGTTCCTTGCCTGGGTATTTGCCCGCGAGGAGCTCTTCAATTCTCTCGTCTGTCATCGGCATTGTAGCGGAAGTGAAGCAGACGGAGGTGAGGCTTAGGTGTTGTTGTCAGAGGGCAGGATCGAGGGCCCAGTTGGGCTAGTAAGTCGGCTTGTCAAACGTGAGTGGGAATCTGACAACCGGAGAGGACTGGATGGTAGAATTCTCATGCGCTGCTTGAGTGGGTGGGATCCTCAACCTTGAAGGTGCGGGGCATGCCCCGTTCCATGAAGACAGCAAGCAGGCTGAGATAAGGAAGTGCGGGGCGTTTCGGGGCCAAGCTGGCTAGTATGTACCTTCCCGAGTCGGCAGGGGTAGGGTTAGGGAGGTATCCCGGTTGCTTGCAGACCGTAGCGCAGGTAGACCTGGCCTGAGCCGTTCCCCACTCGGGTCACGCCAGGGAGGATCGATTTGTGACGGCGGGCGAGGCAGGTGATCGCCCACTATGCAGGCTGGCACGCGGACTGCAGATAACTACAGATAGGTATGGTGACGCTCACTCAGCCAAAGTCTCAGGAGATCGTCGCGGTCACGTTCACGGCAGTGTGCGGATATGACAGAATGAAAAGTCATACTAGCGAAGTGATGATGCCTGCCTGGGTATCAAGCTGAAAGAGACGAAAGCATATAAACATGCAGAGAAACCAGACCTGTCAAAGAAACGTCATGACCACATAATGCAGATGCTCGACAGGCCCTAGAGGAATCCAAATGCACACGCTGTTCCTCCTACAAAAAAAAACCACCAGATGAAATGTTAGTAGAAAAGAGAAGAGAGAAAAGATGCCCACGAAACGGCCCCCTCCCCACAACAGATATCGTGACCCTGATATTTGGTGTATGCTTGGAAGATCCGGGACGCCCCCGCAGCCCATGACCACCAATCCCAAGGGACTCTCCTTCAGCCATCCAGGGGATGTATGTCGCGGGTACTTATGTACTAGCAGAGACTGCCCAACTGCGGAGAAAGAGGAAATCGTTTCCCCTACGTACCAAGCCCCCTCGCCACACGCGCTCTTCACTTCCTCGGCCTCCTAGGCAACCTAAGCTCCAAGCCATCGCTAGGCCCTTCGCCCTCTTCTCCCGATCCCCCGCCTCCCCACGCAGCCGGCGCCGCCGCCGCCGAAGAGGAAGCAGGAGAGGCAGAAGAAGAAGAAGGCCCCATCCCGTGCAAGCGCGCGTGCGGCGGCGGGGCCCGCATGACGACCCAGTGCCGGCGCATCTCCTCCTCGCCGACGATGAGCTCGAACCCGGCCAGGAAGCAGAAGCTGATCTCGAGCCGGGCCAGCTCAGCGGCGCTGACCCCGCCCACCTGCGCGACCCGGGCGTGAGGGTAGCACCTGTCCTCGAGGGCCTTCATGGCCACGCGCAGCCCCGCCAGCAGCAGGCGGTGCGCGTTGCGCCGCGTCACCGCGATAGCCCGCTCGTCGACGGCGAGCCGGTGGATGTAGAGCGACGTGGCCAAGTACACAGCCGTCGAGGCCGGGCAGAAGCGGTGCAGCCGCAGCAGGTAGTCGGTTATCCCGATCGGGGGCGGCTTCTTGCTGTAGAACTTGCGCGTTATCCAGCTGTGCTGCACGTTGACCGGCTGCTGGTTCGCCCCCACCACCGTGTACGGCTCCGGCGTCGGCGGCGGCGGTCCCAGCCCGCTGGCGAGCGGGGTCGGCGCGCGCAGGAAGACGCCGTCGATCGGGCCCGGGGCCGAGGAGGGCGAGGGAGAGGAGCTTCCTTGCTGCTCTTGCTGTCCTTGCTGCCCTTGGCCGATGGGCTGTTCCGCTGCGGGTGCTGCCGGCGGTGGGGACGATATGCTGGCCCGCAGCGCTACCGCGCCGGCCGCCTCCGCCTCCTGCCGCATGCGCGCGAGCGACCGCTCCGAGTGCGAGCGCACTATGTTCTGCTTCTCGGCCTCCATGCCGCGCATGTGAGGCATCTCCGGGGGGTTCGCGGGGGCGGGCGAGGGCGGTATGTCGCCCGTCATGCGGACGAGCGCCTCGACGCCGGCGCCCAGCAGCTTGACGGCCACGGAGGGGGATATGGAGAAGATGTCGTCGCCGAGGGCGTGGGCCGACTGCGTGGGCGGGGGGCTCCCGAAGGGGCTCTGCTCGTGGACGGAGAACCGGGGGTCGGCGGCCGGGTTCGGCGGCGG